>BLKR01003081.1:0-162520 GCA_011170035.1 Teleogryllus occipitalis | reverse complement strand
ACTGCTGTGACATTGAGTCAGGTATCCAAATAAGTCGATGATATTCACTTTCTGAGTGGCCGGTATTCTGCCGTTCAAGGAATTCTGTTGGGAGTTATCGACTTAGTAGGGTAACAAATGAGCCTTGCAAGCATTTACGTCAACTTCTGATTGCATACTAATAGTTTTCCGCTGGAAAATATTATACTGAAAACCATTTGTGTGTATTTATTGTTGCAACAAAATTCACTTTAAGGAATAACGTTCATTTTTGTATTTTAGGCAGTTTTCCTCTTCCTGTACACGAGTTAGAAATGTTGCAAAATATTACTTAATGTTTTCTGGTTTGTAATTCGTTTTTGTTTTGAAACAACAAATGTAATACATACTGTATATTTCGTATTAAAGAAGAAGCCGTATTAAAACCTGAAAAAACGTTAGCGTTTTTTAATTTGTAGTTTTCTTTTAATACTTGACCCAATATTGCAGTAATGCGGAGATTAATGCTTTCTGGTGCCAGCGTAATACTTTTTTGTTGTGCACTTCTCTTGGTTTACAGCGTTGTAAGTTGACAAGCGATTGTATGAGAATAGTTAAATTCCTTTGTTTTAATTTTCTTTATTTTTGTTGACGCTTAAATACATAGCAAGCTGATATTTTTAAGTACTTTGGGACAATTCTAGCAAGAGTTAAAAGTTGACATCTATACACTAGAGCACATTAAACCTTCTAACATGTACAACTACGTTTAATTATATAGTAAATAGATATAGATTGATACTGAATATCGTAATTGATTTTTGTCCTTTTGAACCTTACGTATAATAGATATTCAACCTTTATAAGAAATAACACTTATTTTAATTGGGCAGGGATATATACTTAAGAAAACCCGGCAATACGACTCTATTATTTTGTACTTGGATCCAGTAGTGTTTGGTGAAGGTGCATAATACTATATAAACATATGAATTTAATATTTTCGTGTTGTAACAAAAAATGTTTGTAAACCCCATATACTGGCAATATGGTAATGATTATTTTGCCATTGAGTCAGCCTAGATGTTTATCTGTAAGAACCTCTGACATACGTAAATTCCACTTTACTTGGGGAGCAGAAATATTAAATTAATATTTTAGTTTTGAGAGGACTTTTTAACTTACAGCTTCAACTTTATAAATTTCCCAGAAATGTATCATAAATAGTTCGGCTGTTTCGAAGCACACCCAACGTGGGGGGGGGATAGATTCACTACCTCGAGAAAACCGAAGACAACGAAAACGCGCGAAGGACGGGGTACGTTGAATGTGTACGAAACATCTTGTAAGTTGACGCTTCGGAGACAAGTGGACAGTCACAAACCATCTCGAACTTGGCGACGATTTTCCTCAATTAACATAAAAATTTGAGTATGCAGTAGGCATATCTTCCCAGAAATTTAAGCATTATACTTTTCTTAATTTTGTAATTTTTGCTTTAAATGAAAGCCAGTGGCCTCCAGATGAGTTGCTATTATTAATCAGTTTTATAATAAAACAATTTATTGTAAAAATATCTTAAAATTAATGCAATGAACTCTTATCTGCCCTCTTTTGTTAACTACGTTTTTTGTTGCTATCAAAAGCAGTCGATGTTTTGTCTTCCAGCGTGAGTAAATGTGTGCACGTGTAAATGTTTAGTTATCCTAGCAAAGAATGTGTTTTTTTAAGTTCTAAGATTGATTGTTTTTAATGCAAAGATTAATGGGTGTATAGCAATGCAATGATTAGCAATCGTTTGATATACGTGTCTTTCAAAAAATACTGACGTAATTATAGTGAAATTTAATGTATTAAAATCAAGAATTTCCTGCTATCCACTACAACATACATGAAAAAGTTTGGTAAACATTAAACATTTCAATTTCATAAACATGTTTAACTATGCCGACCTGGATGGTCGAGGTGGTTAAGAGCGCGTACCGTCTGAGCACTTTGGACCGTCGACCCCCGCTTTGGGCGTGGTTGTTTATTGTTGTCTCCCATTTATGTGTTTTGGCGGAGGGCGTCGCGTTCTGCTGACCCTAGAACAGAGGAGCCTGTAGGTGTGTTAGTGTCTGGAATATGAATGAACAAATATGCGTTCTATCGGAACCTGACGGGTAACCGGCAGTCAGCTGGAGGAGAGCCATAGAAAAAAAGGTTTACCCCTATGTTTGCTGTGAATAGTGATTTTACTGTTCGATAATTTGTAAATCTTTCTAATTGCATTACTTTAAGAATAAGTACTGAATAACATGATACAGTATTTTCAGGGAATTTCAATTTTCCGTAAACTGATGTGCTGTATTACTTTACTTTTCTGTTGTAACTTTTCTATATTTCTTCCTTGTGCCCGAAGTAATTGAAATGGTTCTGCTAGTTCTGTTTCATCTCTTGAACAACTGTCTCAGTCTTTCATTATAATAACAAAATGCATCCAGATTTACTCAAAATTGTAAAGTTTTACAGATAATTTCATAATATTTATTCAAATCAGTTATTAGAGCATCTCTTACTTATGCTTGCCCTTTCTGGGTCGGTGCGGCTAAAAATAACATAGATAAAATATGAATTGTACAAAACCAATATTTAAGGTGTATCATTAAAGCCCCTTGGTACGTTTGAAATCAACAAATCAGAAATGAACTGCACACAGAAAACTTAAATATTTATATTAGAAGATTACGTGTACATTTTTTAAAGACTTAGTAAAAGCGAATTGTGGCAAAATATTCACTGTAGGTCGCTCGGCAGAAAACAAAAATCAGTTCATTGTTCCCAAAGGAAAAACTACGTCTCTCTGCAGTAAACATACTACTTGAAAATGAAGAAGTTTTTTTTTATTTATTTCCACCTGTTCGGCATTTCTGCCTTTCAGGGATGTTAACTTTTTACAACATCATGATTTGTCATTCCTTCTCACGCTAATTGTCCTGATTGTTACAGGCTGTTTTCAGTGTTTAATTTTGGAAGTAGAGTATACTGATGGGGAATTTATACTCGTAATAGTCTTGAAATAAAATATTTGTGATTTAATATGTTATATTAATAGTTGGGAACTAATGTCGTTGAGTATTTATGGAGGTCTGAATTTATCCTTGGGAAATCGTGAGCATATTCTGTTTGGTTTTGGGTAGTTTTTGCCAAGTTTGAAGATGGGCGTGGCTGGAGATCCTGAAAGAATATCGAAAAATTTTTGAGAGGATTTTAGTATGTATTCTTGTATTGACTCTATTCGTAATTCTCTATAAAGTTGCTTATTACTAATAAACCAGGGAGCCTTAGTTATTTTTCTTAAGCATTTATTTTGAATGATTTGCAGTTTTTCAATATGTGTTTTTGCTGCGTTACACCCAATTGGGCAAGCATACGTGATTGTTGGTCGTAATATCGATTTATAAATTGAAGTTCCACATTCAATGCTTAGAGCTGATTTAGAGTTTAGCAGAGGATACAGTTTAGCAATTTTTGCGTAAGTTTTATTTGTAATTGTTTTGATGTGATCTTTCCAGGTTAATTTCGAATCGAGCATTAGTCCTAAATATTTAACTGAAGTTTGTTTGGGTAGCTATTTTATTATTGAATTTGAAGAAGCTCTGAACAGTCAAACACACAATTAAACAATAGTTTTGCAAATTTAGATTCAAAAATTTTCAAAAACTTAATGAAGACAAATCTACCAAAGGTAAGAACGAGCTGCGCATGAAATGAACTTTCTATCTGCTTATGCTCTGTCCCAGTTTTTGGAATATTAGATGGAAACTGTAAAATCTGTATTACTGACCAGATAGTAAAAAAAGTTAAAAAACTTCAAAGTTCCAACTGCAGTTCAATTTGAAAAGTTTGAAATTATCTGGAATTTTGGGATTAAGTTATACCCGACTTTACGCTTAACGGTTTTGGTATTTTTTTACTTACTGTTGCCACGATTCAAGTTCATGCATGTGCTCGTGTTTGAACAAGACGTGACAAAGTAACTGTATGCGTAATTCGTCGTTTTTCTTCCGCTCATTGTTGTCCAGTGAAAATATAGTGCATCGAAGAAATTGTGTTATAATATTGTAGTTATTTTTATTATTAACTTGTATAATTATTGTAGAATTATGATTAAATTATTATTGTAGTTGAAGACCTCTGGCGTTTCTGGTTTATTGGTTTATGCGCTGAAGGCTCCGTTCTGCTCGGCTTCCGAACGGTCTTTAAGCTTCGTTGACCAGGTAAAGCCCGGATCGAGTGCGTACGGTGTCGGATTTTCGACCCAAGCTTCGTAGATAGGCCAAATTCAACCGCTGTCTCGAAGAGAATCTTGTATCTGCTAGCTTATCTGCCTGGTAATATGCAAGGTTTCTCCTGTCAATATCTGACGAATGACAGAGGAATGAAGGAGCCTGAACAAACTGGCCATGGACTGCGCATTAACTTTCTTTACACACCCTTGACGCTTCACCTGCTCTTATTCACAGTTACATTTGCATCTACCAAACTTAGTGGGAGACCAATAGGGAGCTTGTCTCAGCTGGGTCGGCTCTGCTTGGGAAGATACCCAGAGGGGGAACCTCGCAAGTCGTCGCGTAGGTAGGCGTCAGATCTCGCTTTCCAGCTGGGGAGTAGCACTCGCTGGATTTGTAAACCCATTTGGAGGGGTAACACTTGACGAAAACGTCCATTACACTTACGAGATTAGTTATCTCTGTAGTTGTTGCACCCGGTAATATAAAATATAATCAATCAAGCGACTATAACCAGCAAAATGCGGTCCCCCGGCGAAAATGCCTTGCATTTCAAATTTTCACCGGAGCAAATGAATGGGTATAACTCAACGTGGGGAACTTCCATACATTTTTTGGAGGCTCAAAAGTATTTATGCAATGTTTGACATCAATCACTCTGGTGGTTAAAAAAGGCATTGCAAACCAAATATACACCCGCACGTACAATCATTTTTATACACTTCGATTATAATTTACATGTTTCTCACTGGATATATTCCTAATTTAA
This sequence comes from Teleogryllus occipitalis, assembly GCA_011170035.1. Classification (NCBI taxonomy): domain Eukaryota; kingdom Metazoa; phylum Arthropoda; class Insecta; order Orthoptera; family Gryllidae; genus Teleogryllus; species Teleogryllus occipitalis. The sequence goes on along the minus strand of BLKR01003081.1, from coordinate 157,522 downwards.
GCTTACCCTTGAATTAGGCGTATTGTAGAGATTGGATTATTCACAAACTGCTGCATCAGGGAAAAGAGTGTGCAGGAATATATTTATTTCCTGTAGTAAATCATATGGCAAATTCTTATTGGAGATGTCTAGAACGTGGATTTTAATGACATTTGTTTATTTATGTATTTATTTATTTTACGTAAAAAACAGTTAAAATCAGGTATGACGTGCTATGGGGAAAAGTGAATTGTGTGCACATTTTCAAAAATTCTGTGATCCCTACACTAAGTCATATACTACTTAAATTTAATTTTTGAAAGCGTGGGAGAAAAACAAAAACTCCCATAATAAAAATCTATTTTCAAGGATAAACAAGCAATAAATTTTGAATTTTGAAAGGGAGAAAAAACAACAAAACTCCATAAAAAAAAAGACAGTTCTCGCCTGGACGCCGTGGTGTGCGGATCGTGTCCGCCGCTCCGTAGCCTTACCTTGCTCGACAGTGAACGCGCCAAGATAAGGAGAGGCCAAGCGATAACAACTTGTGTTTCGTGTTGAACATTTAAATTGTGCACAGAAACAGTGTTATTATCTATAACAATTCAGCAAAGACAACAAATTTTGTGATCCATTCAATATTGCAGTGTATTAGAGGCACGGCAACATGTAGTGAGAACGTCGTAGCTGCCAATACCCACCCGGTCAGCTACATCTCTCAACACAATGTCAACAGAAGAATCAACAAGCAGCGGCAGCCACAGCATGGATCAAGATTCATCTTTTCCCGTGGACCTGACCCAGAATTCATGGCAAACGTACAAACCAGCTCGACCAAAACGACCGAACTCAGACGACCTCGACCCGGAAGAAAATAGAAGGGTAAGGCAAAAGACAGCGCCTAGCGATAATAATGTTAATATTATTACTGTGCCCACGCACAATAAGTTTGGTGTACTCAGTGCAGAAGATACAGTAGAAAATACTGAGGAAACTTCCTCGAAAACCACAGTACCGCCTATATTTGTTCCAAATGTTAATAATGTCCCGGCCATGGTAAAGTTCATAGAAGAAGCTTTAAGAACTGAAGATTTCGAGATAAAATTTCTGTCAAATGACAAAATCAAAATAGCACCAAAAACTCCAGATGCTTACAGAGCAGTAGTAAAGCATTCAAGCCACAAACACGTTTACTATACGTATCAATTGAAACAAGAACGTGCGTATAGAGTTGTTTTACGTCATATACATCATACTGTAGACGTTAAAGATATCAAAGCTGCGCTTTTGGAAGAGGGGCATAAAGTAAGAAATATAATAAATGTCCGCCATAGGGTAACGAAGTTACCTCTCCCTTTGTTCTTCATAGACCTTGAACCCAATTCTAATAACAAAGAAATATTTAAAATTAACCGACTGCTAAATTGTGTTGTTGCATTTGAACCACCGCGTATGAAGCGACGAGACATAGTTCAATGTAAAAATTGCCAAAGATACGAACATACCAGAACCTACTGTGCGTACCCATTTCGGTGTGTTAAGTGTGGAAGAGAACACGCTCCAGACAAATGTGAAAAAGAAAGGCAAAGTGAAGCAACATGTGCTCTGTGTGAAGGCAATCATCCTGCAAACTATAAAGGTTGTAAAGTGTACCAGGAAATACTAAAAAAGAAAGGCTATTATAAACTTAATAAACAAAGAAGTAATTTTCAAAAAGAGATGACAATGAAGGCACAAAATAACGATAGTGAAAATATTTATCATGAAGTAAACAAAAGACGTTCACAAGCAAACGAAAGAACGTGGGCCGATATTGCTCGGTCAAAGCGCACAGAACCTCAATTTCCTGATGAGAACCACTCTATTCTGAGCATTATCCAGCACTCATTTGAAAGATTTGAAAATGTTCTGCTACAACAAAGCCAGCAAATAAATGCTCTCCTAAATCTAGTATCAACATTAGTGACTAAATTATCCAATGTGTAATTTTTTTCGAATTGCAGCATGGAATGCCAACGGCTTGGTTCAACATCGCCAAGAACTCGAAATATTTCTTTCGCAGAACAAAATTGACATCATACTAATATCAGAAACACATTTTACAGTCAAGAATTACTTCAAATTAAAAAACTATATAATATATGATACCAAACACTCTGACGGTCATGCACACGGAGGCACTGCTATCCTCGTTAGAAAAAATATAAAACATCATGAAGAAAAAGAGTTTCAAGACATCGATCTGCAAGCTACTACTATAATAATCACTGACTGGCGTGGACCTCTTACAGTAAGTGCTCTCTATTGTCCACCAAGATTCAATATTAATAAAGCACGCTTTGAAACCTACTTTAACAACTTAGGCTCGAGATTTATAGCAGGAGGAGACTTTAATGCAAAGCATACACAGTGGGGATCAAGGCTCATCACTACAAGAGGACGAGAACTTCAGAAAGCAGTAACATCACTTCAGCTTGAAACCATCTCTACCGGAGAACCAACGTATTGGCCTACAGATCCAAACAAAATTCCAGACTTACTAGATTTTTTCGTCGCCAAAGGTATATCATCTGGTTACTACTCCATAGAAGCATCCCATGAACTATCATCTGACCATACTCCTGTTATTGTCACTATTAGTAATACAATATTACTACGACCCGCTCCCGTCATACTTGTAAATAGAAATACCAATTGGACCGTGTACCGAAACTGGATCTCCCACAACGCCCAAATTCGAATGCCATTAAAATCTGCTGATGACATTGATGAAGCAACTGAGTATGTCACGCAAAGCATACAAACTGCAGCATGGCATGCAACATCTCAACGAACTTCCGTTAAAAATTGCACAATGTGGCCTGCGGAAGTCATCAACAAAGTCAATGAGAAAAGAAGGTTAAGAAGAATATGGCAAACTTCAAGACTACCAGGAGATAAAACTAACTATAATAGAGCCACTAGACAACTCAGCAAGCTACTAAAGAACTTCAGAAATAACAAGTTTCAAAATTACATCTCCAGCCTTTCCCCGACAGAAGCTACAGATTACTCCCTATTTAAAGCCACAAAATACTTAAAGCACCCAATCAAACCTGAACCCCCAATTCGAGACAAAAATAGTAAATGGGCCAGAAGTGCTACAGAAAAATTCAAGTATTCACACACCATTTCGCTAACGTTTTTCAGAGCTTCCCGCCTACGAATACGAGAGATGAAGAGGAAATCGAAGAATATCTAGATTCACCAGCACAAATGGCCCTTCCTATAAAGTTTATTACAACTAAAGAATTATGTAAAGTAATACAGAAGGACCTGCCTTGCAGAAAAGCACCGGGCTATGACCTCATCACTGCACAGTTGATAAAAGAACTACCACGCAAAGGGATTGCACTAATCACAGCACTCTTCAATGGGATAATTCGAACTGGACATTACCCCGCCCAATGGAAGGTTGCCCAAATTCTGCTATTCCTTAAACCAGGCAAATCCCCACACGAAGCGTCATCATATCGTCCTATAAGTCTACTTCCAGTTTTATCTAAGGTATTTGAGAAACTTCTCCTAGCAAGACTGCGACCTCACATCCGTAATATCGTTCCCGACCATCAGTTTGGATTTCGCCAGCAGCACTCCACCATCGAACAAATAAACAGGATCACATCATATATAGAGAACAACTTCCAAAACAAGCAATACTGTTCTGCTGCCTTTCTTGATGTCACGCAAGCCTTCGATAAGGTATGGCATAAGGGTCTCCTGTACAAATGAAAACTCTATCTACCACATTCCTTCCTGGATATTTTCAAATCTTATCTTACGGATCGACAGTTCCAAATCAAATATCAAAACGAACTCTCAGACCTTTATCCTATTCAATCTGGGGTACCACAAGGTAGCGTACTTGGTCCAGTGCTTTACCTGTTATATACAGCAGATATTCCTGAAACAGAAAACACACTAATTGCGACATTTGCTGATGATACAGCCATTTTAGCTTCAGACCCTGATCCTAGAAGAGCATCGGACAACCTGCAAGACCATCTCATCGCACTCGAAGAATGGTTTAAGAAGTGGAGAATAAAAGTAAATGAGAACAAGTCAGCTCACATTACATTTACTCTCAGGAAAGAAACGTGCGCGCCAGTAGAAATCAACAGAAAAACAATACCGCAAACCGATTGCGTAAAATATCTAGGTCTTCACTTGGATAGACGTCTCACCTGGAAAAAGCATATACAAGCCAAGAAACAACAGCTCCAACTGCAAACAAGGAAACTCTACTGGCTTATTGGCTACAGATCCAAGCTGTCCCTGGAAAATAAATTGCTAATTTATAAAACCATCTTAGTTCCTGTATGGACATATGGAATCCAAATCTGGGGCACAGCCAGCAGAACAAACATATCAATTCTTCAAAGATTCCAGTCAAAAATTTTAAGAGTCATCTCATCAGCACCTTGGTACATGTCTAATGCAGCACTCCATCGAGACCTCAGTATTCAAACAATTCAAGAGAAGATACAAGAAATTAGCCTAAACTACAATAAACGCCTGGAAACCCATCCAAATCATCTAGCCCTAAACCTTTTAGACAATAGCCAAGAAATATCTCGCCTCAATAGAACCTCCCCTTTGCAACTTCCTTGCCGCTTTAGTATTTGACATTGACATACCCAACACAAAAATTATTCTCCGTTTTGTGTTATTATTATTCTAATGTTTTCTTTTTCTCTTTTCTGTTATAGTCCTTATGTATTGATCCTGGAAAGCACCAATGGGGGACTTTTCTGTAAATTATTGTTTCTTTGATAATTGTATTTTATTGTAATTTATCATATTTACTTATTATTTCGAAATGAAATAGATTGTAAATTTTCATTGTGTAAATAAAAAAAAAAAAAAAAAATTACATCGTCCAATTTGGCTTATGGATGATTCACCTATGAAAAAATACAGCCTGTAATATTTACAGCACTTGATTAAAGAAAAGAACCTCATATTGAGAGCCTTCATATCACAGCGCAAGGAATACTGTGTGAAGTACTGCTATAGAAAAGTAATATCAATAATGCGCATCATAAATGCAGAGAAAAACTGTTATACAACAACTGAATATTGTAAATCTGTTATTTTGCTATTAATACACACAATTAATTCTGTTAACACACTATTTTCATACGAGTAAGTGTAAGTTAAGTCACCTTTTATTACAATTAATCAAATTAAAAAGAGCGTGACATGTGATCATACACGTTTTGACTTTCGATTTCATACATTCTTCTTCTTCTTCACTCCATGGATTAGATCTGCACTTGCTCTTCCCTCGATTTCCATATTTGATGCATTACAAAGATATCCCTGTATTTCCTTACATTTCTTGGCTTTCATTACAACTGTCATTTTTATTCTTCGTTCATTTAGAATTTTTGCCTCGGTCAAGTTATTTCGATCCGAAACTTTCCAGTACACAAATAATGGTCTTTACCGTTTTGAACTATATTTACTCTTATTCTGGACAAGAATCAATCTTCTTATGAAACAGTTCAGGTCACTGAAAAGTTTTGGAGTTATTGAGATATTCTTTAATAAGAGGAAATAACGGTAACATTATTTTATGAATTTAAATGGAGTATTAAAAACAATTCATATTTTATTAAAAATAAAAAAAACAACACAAAAGATTGCGTGATACGTTGTATTATACTTCTATTGAATTTATCATAAAGTGAATTAAAGTTATAAAATACGAAGTAAGTTGTAAAGAACATTTTAATTAATGACCATTTTCATCTTCTCCTTATTCAGATTTTTACCAATTCAAGTTTATTGTTTTCTGTTTCAATGAGTTTTATGATTTCAATTACAATTAAAAATATTGTCGATCATCACTGGCTTGCTGTAATCTTTTTTCTAACACAATGATGGACGTCCCCTTTTCCTTTGCCCTCAGGAAACTTATTTCGTCACTTTTTGGCGTTCTGATACTGGACACTTCACGACAACGGATCTCCCATAGGTTCGATCTTAGGCTCCAACATCTTTCTTTTAGTACGTAGAAGATATGGTCTTATCAATTACAAAGGACTGGAAAAAACAGTTTTCTTTGCAAATAAAAAGAATATTCTTTGAAAAAAATAAACAATATATTACTGCGATTTCAAATACTTCGAATAGGTTTCATAATAACAATATTAGTAAACGCTGAGAAAGGTGTTACAATATAATTTTGCTCTTCAGATAGGTAATCGTATTTGTCATTGAAAATGGCCTATATGCAGTTGATGTTAAAGTAAAAAATTTCTGGGCTTCTCAATTCTGACAAACCTCAACTGGATATAAATTAAATGAATGTGAATAAATTAAACACTAACTTAAATTCGTTACGTTACGCATTCAGAATTCTTTCAAATTCAGTCAGTCTTCATGCGACTCGTTGCGCGTGAAGGTACTTTCCCGCCTGGCATACGGCATAATACTCCGGAGAAATACGTCATACAGTATCCAAACTTTTAGATTTCAGAAAAAAAAATACACGGATAATGAGAAAATGACATACGCATAATTCCTACAAGCATTCCTTCATTGGGCTTGCAATCTTACATATGATTTGCCTATTTATTTACGAATATGCAATTTCTTTTCAAAACTGACTTGCTTCAGTGTGGAAGCGCACTGTTTTCATGCAATATAGATATTTATAATTACCATAAACGCCGTAAGAATCGCATTGATCAACTTTCGGTGTCAACAGGTCAGAACAGAAAATTCACGTATAAGTCATATAGATTACTTTACAACTCATTGTCAGATGATATCAAACAATTAAAATCGATACACATGTTTAAGTGTCAAGTAAAATATTTTCTGTTGAATAACTGTTCTTACACTATTAGACTATACTGATCATGAAATTAAATAATAATATGATTATTTATAGATAAAATGTCTGTCGTGTTCTTACTTTTTTAACAGTCATTAGCGGTCAATAAACATCAACACATCACAAATATAAAAACATTATTTAAAAATAAGTTTTTGGCTTTTGGACGACCGTTGCACCCTTAATCAGGTACCGAAAAACAAACATTTCAATTTTTTTAATTTTAAAATTTAAAAAAAATCAGTATTTTAACAAAGATACTTAATATATTAGTTGACTTTTGTGCTCTATAATTTTAAAATATTAAAATGCCCGTAACAAATAATGTACTGCAGCTTCTGTTAAAATGACTTCATCTCGATCATATGTTTCGCCCAGTTTCTCTAATTCATTGAGAAAATGCTCAGTAGGTCCCTCGTTTGTTTTTGGTCAACAATATAGCTTCACTATGCGCACATTTGGTTGAGCTTTCCATTTGCTAGTGAAAGTAGGAGTAGAGCTAGTTAAAGTAGGGGTAGAAGTCTGCAACTTTCGGGAGCCCCCGGCCGGCCAGGGACAATGAGGAGGCAGCAGACATTATTGAGTGTTATTGAGTTGAAAATCTCAATTCTCTTCCCAATTTCTTTGATTTTTTCTAAAAATGAAGTATTTTTACAATACAAATACTCACAAATTAACTGCAATATGTCTTAGAATCTCAAACCTGAGTAGTAAGAGATTCAATTGAATAAAAATTGTGTAGCGATTTCTTTGCACGTGTTCACATAAAACTACTAAAAAGAGCAGAACAATTTTCATTTTTGTATTAAGTCGTACAAAAAGGTACTAGTAACCTTTGACATCTTTTTAAGAAAGTATCAATGTTCAAATTCTTAGACCATGCTTATATGTTAGGTACACCGACATCAAATAAACATATTTAATGTAATGTCCAAAATTACAAAGGGAGAGCTCACATATTCGTCTCTGGAAGTCACATCGGGATACCCGAATATACGAGGTTAACATGAGTAAACGTGAACAACTTTCCTCTAGCAGTTGGCAGAATAATTCTATGAAATAACCATTCCTCATTGTTGGGAAACATACGGATGTTGGACCATCGAGTGTCGTAGATCACTGCCGCCGACCGCGAACCGCCGACGAGAATAACAAAGGGGGGCTTCCTCAGAAATCTACCCATCGCGCGCGCACCGCAGTTGGTATTCTTCGTCTTCCACCGCCACATCCCATCGCGCCTCTCTCGCCCACGCCCTCGCCCACGCCCCCGCCCGCGCCCGCGCCCGCGCCCGCATTCTGCTCCTCGGGCGCCGGGCGAGGCACGAGTTGTGACGCAGCGGCGGCGGCGGGAGGGGCGGGGACAGAGGCCCGGAGCGGCGGCATTTCGTATGCACCCTCGTCGGACCCGATTACGGCGAGCGGCTACCCTCGCCCGGCGCCCGCCTCTCTCCCCTCCACGCCCCTCCCCCTTCCAACCCTCCACCGCCCCACCGGCGCCCACCCCCGCCCTGGCGCCTTTCCCCTGCCGCCCCGTCCGGCGCACTGCGGAAGATAAGTCACCCCGCCTTTCGGAGCTCGCCACCGCCGCGCCGCTGCCGCCGCTTTTTTTCAGACTTCCCAGACGCCGGTCAGTATATTTCATTACTCACTCAAGCAATCGATTATCGATAACTGACTCGACCATTGTGGCAGGACCGCGGGCTTCTGGCACGTGCGGCGACTTTGTTCCTCCGGTGACGCTGACGGCCAGACGGTCGGGGAGTGGGGAGAATTCTTATAAAAAGCGTTCACTCAAGGAAGTTGAGATTATCGTGAAACGGTAGAGCGAGGAAACTATGAAATATGAAGTGTGAACCTTCGATTGACGAATTACCTGTCTGCGAAATTCCGTGGGCAGATATTTCAGAAAACAGGGTGAATGCGTGTGTAGATCTTGCGTTGTAATTTAGTAGCGGGTGCTAGTTCAGATATTTTCTCTAGAAACCATACATCGATTTCATTTCGAAGCGAAAATTACTCATTTAATAGCCTACTTCGTAGTTAAAATAAGATAATAAATTTTTTGATGATCAAGAGTGATATAATACTACGGAATATGTTCCCAATTTTCAAAGCGATATTTCATATCCCCGAATAATGCGATAAAGAAATATAGCTTTGTATTAGGTTGAATCCCTGGTAACGGTGGATGTAAGTTTTCTCTTTTCTTTAGGTGCCTTCCATGCTTTTTACTTTTTCTTCTTGTACGAGGTTTCATCTTCTTTTATCTTAAGACATTTTAGTATCATAAAGTGTCGGAACCTCTGCGCAAAGTTGGTCTCTGGTGCCTTATCTTACGGTTTAAAACAACACTTCATTAGACTTACAGAATACAGAAGATCACTAAAAAAATCACGTACAAAAATATTGTGATTAACATTAATTGTGAAAATCACAACCGAATAAAATATAGTAAAATGGGGCATTAAAATATTTTATTTAATAGTCCCACGATTTTAAAAATAAACTTTAATTAATGTTTGGAGAAATTTCTAGTGAAAGTCAAATTTTCCACATGTTAGTACCTCTACTCCCTAGAACCATCTCATAACGTTCTCAGAGGTTAACTTTTAACAAGAAAACATGTAAGAAACTTCGTTGCAAATGACATCGCATTATCAACGAAAGTACAGCAAAGAGGTTCGCGCTCTTGAAAGTACACAACAAAACTCCTCCGGGGCTAACGGACTTACAATACAGATTTACTTCACATTCCGTCCACCGTCCGACACGCCGGATAAAATCCCTTCTTTGCTTCATTTTATTATTCTTACAAGAACTTTCCTCCGTGCTTTCAGTTATTCTGCTAACAATTTCCAGAAAAGAAAATATTTTTATAATCGAATCTTGGAGAGCTGCGGGAGCTGTTGGTCGGGGAACACAATCCTCTCTGCTCCCCCTTGCCTCGCCCCGCCCCGCCACGCCCTATCCCTCCCCGCCCTGCCACGCCTCACTCTGCTCCGCCCCATCCTGCCTCTCGACGCCCTGCTCCGCCCTGCCCTTCCCCTCCCCTCCCCGCTCCGCCCCGCTGCGCCCCCCCGCCCGCCCTGCCATGTCCCGCCTCGCTCACCCCGCCCCGCCTCGCCCCGCCCTTCCCCGCTCCGCCCCGCTCGCCAGCGACCAAGCCCCACGCGCGCATTGATTCTCTCGGAAGGACTTCTTCCCCGCTCGTCATAAAGCACAACCTCCACAACCTACCCCATGCATAAACTTCCTCCTTCACCGGCGAGAAAGGAAATCTTTATAGAACGCTGTGCAGGTTACTTTGCGGGCAAGTAGCTGGTGGGTGAGACTTGAAGGGGGAGATGGTTGGGGAGCGCCGAGTGCACTGCCGGGTCCAATGGCTCTCCCGTGCGCACGCTTAACTCCAGCCCCACTTTTTTACTACTGGAGTTTCGGATTCGTTGGAGTCCTACGTGTCAGCGCGGAGGAAATTCTTTTGACACTCGGTTCCGGTGGCTCAAGAAAGAAGCGAAGTGTGTCTGAGAATCAGATACCGGTTCGTGTTTTCATGGCCTGACGGCTCCCCTTTTCGCAATATTTTTCCGATCCGCTCCGTACATTCCAATTCCTCCCCTTGCCTGGTTGGATTCATCCGACCACACGAAAAGGGCTGAGGAAGTGAATGTGGAAAACGATCGTGGGCACAGCAGATCGTCGAAATGCGCGAAATGCTTATTGATTTCCTAGATTAAATCGTGTTTCACGTACGGAAAGAAAGTTGAGAATAAATAATATGCTGCAGTAACTTTTAGCCAAAATTATTGACAAAATGGAATGCATTTTTAGAAATTCTTGCGTAACTTTAATGCCATATTATTAAAATTTGCATAAATCAATTGCACTGCAATTATAGACTATTATGTCACGGGAGGAAACGAAAACTCTTGAATTTGAAATACATAGTTCTTGATGCGGAATAATCGTATAGCTAACTTTTGAAGCATGAAGCAAATTACAGTCACATCTTTTCAGTAGACATCCACATGATATTGTAGAGAAATTATTGTTAGTTTCATTAATAATTCGTTTTAGCTGATTTTATATCAACATTTAGATCCTTTTCCTAAGACAGTTAATATTTTAATAAATATATTATTTTATTTACTTTATTATATTAATATATTTATTCATTTAATATATATAATAATAGTACATTAAAACGGATAACTACGTTGGTTTTGCCATAAATATTTTCAGCGTTTCGGCAATATAAGTATTCACCGTCAAAATTACAGGTTACTCATATGAGACATGTATAAAAATAATGTATGCCCCAGTACTTGAAAAAGACAACAAAAGTATTGTCAAAACGTACAAATTAAGGCCAAAATCAATGTATCTATTCGTTTTAATGAACCGTTAAATATGTTTATAAAAATATTAACTATCTTTAATATGAAAGGTATCTGAATATTGATATATACTGTTAGTTCTCTACCAGCCATTTCCGACGCGATATATACGCATATTCCATTTTAGGCATTACGTTTTATAGGCAATTAAAATGTCTCTGAATATTCTATTTCGAAGGCCACTAACGCCGCCATAAGAAGCGCGTGCATGTTTTATTAAGCAACGCAGCGCGTCTAAGAGCAGCAATTGGCGCGGCGCGGGGCGAGGGCGCTCCGCTGGCGGGAACCTCAGCTGCCCTCAACCTCACCCGGGGGATTCCCCGGCGCATCAAGCGCCCTGTCGCGAGGGGAGCGCGCCGCGCCCGGCCTCCGAACATCGGATTTATTCACCTCGGCGGCGCGGGATGGATCTGGAGGAACCGCGGGGACTAAGGGTTGCCTTCCGCTCAAAGTCAAGCGGACGATCTGCTGGAGCTGCGGATTGCCGCGGCGCCCTCCGGGCCGGAGGCGGCGGCGCGGGTGGCAGGCGGCGGGAGCGGGAGTGGAGACGAGGCTGGGGGTGGCGGCGGCGGCGGGGGCGCGGAGGTGAAGCGTCTGGCCTACCAGCGTCGACATTGGCAATGGTTAACGCGACGTGGAGCTGCGGCGGGGGTAGAGACGGAGGCGCAGAGAGGAGGTTGTTGATATTTCGGGGCGGAGGCAATTGTGTGGTAGTGGATGTGGACGTAGGGGAAGTCGTGAAAGGACGAATAGAGGGGGAAGTGTTAACAACAATGGCGGTTGCGGTGGAGGCGGTTGGGGCGGTGGTGAGGGCGGCAGAGGACAGGGTGTCGAAGGCGAGGGCGGGAACGACGGCGGCAGAGACGAGGACGGCAGAGGTGGGGGCGGCAGAGGGACGGTGGGAGAGGGGAAAGCAGCAGAGGTGAGAGCAGCGGACGCGAGGGTGGCGGAGGTGAGGGCGGCGGAGGCGATAGCGGCAGAGGCGAGGGCGGCGGAGGTGAGGGCGGCGGAGGCGAGGGCGGCGGAGGCGAGGGCGGCAGAGGCGAAGGCGGCGGAGGCGAGGGCGGCGGAGGTGGGGGTGGCGGAAGAGTCGAAGGTGGCTGAAGCAAGGGTACCGGAGCTGAGGGCGGCGGAGGCGATAGCGGCAGAGACGAGAGTGGCGGAGGCGAGGGCGGCGGAGGCGAGGGCGGCAGGGGCGAGGGCGGCGGAGGCGAGGGTGGCGGAGGCGAGGGCGGCGGAGGCGGGGGTGGCGGAAGAGTCGAAGGTGGCTGAAGCAAGGGCACCGGAGCTGAGGGCGGCGGAGGCGCCGTCAAACGCACCCCATTGCTTATGCATTTGTGCCTGGGGCGGCGACGGAGAATAAGCGCGCTGTAGTGGCCCTGCGTGCGGGAGGGGCGGGGCGGTGGGGGCGGAGGGGGCGGCAGGGGGCGTGAACGCGCCGGGCGAGCGCGCGGAGGAGGAGCTGCTGTTTTTCGGGCCGGCGCTTTGAGGCGAGCAAAGGAATAGCTCGCGCGCTGCGGTGAATGGGAGGGGCCGGCGCGGCGCCACGCCGCGCGGCCGCCTTCACGCTCAACCAGATTGTTCTCCGAGCGCGCGTCATTCGCCGGTTAATTTGGAGTAACGCGCTGGGCTTCATCTGGGAGAGGCGGTTCATTTGCAGTAGAAGGAAGTCAATTTAGTTCGGCCTGATTATAAACGTAAACGAACCAAAAAAACGACAATAGAACTAACCTTTTGCTCAACATATTTGGTGTGCAAATAATACAAGCGAGCGAAAATGATAAAATCGGTTGAATAAAGATAAATAGATAAAGCAAAATTCAGGTACCACCAAAAAATACATTCCCTTCACTGAAGTGTTCCCGTAAAACTGGGAGAATAGAAATACATTTATACATTTACAGTTCCATATTAAAGTCATGAAAGGGGTTATTATATTTTTAATTTGCGGTTTGAAAATGTTTTTTTAATAAACACTGATGTGTCTATCCACCTGCTGATGTGGTGAATAGAAACACCCTCTAAATTTTATCGTCGTTTCTATTAATTTTTTTAAAGGAGAGAAAAAAACTGATAAAATGATAAATGAATATCCAATAAAGCATAAAGCTACGAAACATAAACAACTTCTATACATTGAAAAAAATCACATCCACTGTAGCTACTGTAGGTTCAAAGTTTTCAGCACCACATGAATCAACCAAAAATGACGCCCGACTCTTAATAAATTTTTTTTCTTTTACTCGAATTTGTGTTTCTATTCATCATACGGTTTGTGTTCCGCTTGTTCCTTGATGCGCAAGTTTTGAACTTTAAGCACATATCTGCATTTCTGTATTATCATTTGCAAATTATGTCATGCAGAATACGTTTTCAAACAATTCTTATTCTATTTTAGGACATTCTGTTTCATTCTTATATTTTTTATTTATTAACTTTTCCAGTATTTGTGATCAATTTCATTTCCCGCGAAACATGTGTCACAACGAAATAATGAAAGAGAAGCAATACAGTAGGATTCCAATTATCCCTAGCCTAATTATACGAATCTGTAATTAATCCAATCGATTTTTTGGTGGAAGAAGAAAGAAAATCATTGGCTTGCCGTGAAACGTCTGTGGCACCTTGCTACACGGTAACGAGTTAATTATCCAAAGCAAAAAACTCGTATCAGTATGTTTAAAGTAAAATAGCAAACGCATATACATTTTGTATTGTTCAAATGCAATGTTTTACTGCTTATATATGTAGGTATGTATGCGTGTGATAAAATGTCTACATAATTCTAAATAAATTTGTGATTCCTTTGATATGAATATCTTACAAAAATAACAGTTTTCTGTACCTTGTTTCTTTAACTTAATTTCATCAATTGAATTGATAGGAAACAACGTAATGATAATCCTCACTTTTTGTAAATTTCTCAAGCCAGAAGGAAAACAAAGTTTATATAAATACAGAGATTTTTCAACATGAGTAAACACTTCCAGCTGTATTCTAAACGTATATTGTAGTTACACCAACATGCGTTTAAATAATGATGTTTGAGTTTGGAAAAAATCTATGATCTTCATTTTGTATTGTATGAAATTTAGATTATCAAAATGTTGCTACGATCATTTTAATTAAAAAGCAGTTTTTTCTATACAAGTATTTTTACTTAAAACCTGAACTTTGTCTAGTCATCGGAGTTCGCGCATGCCCCAAACACAAGACTTGAAGTTCATCAAATTCAAACCTTAATCTTTTTATCTCCAATGCATTCCTCACTGACTTATGAATGCCTAAAATATAAAACAAACCGCAAAAAAAAATATTGAGAAGAGAAAAATGAGGATCTCGAAAACAACAACCAAAAAAAAAGCAATGAAGCAATAATGTTTTTGTTACTGTTGTTCCGCAAACATTTCCAAATATAACCAATACTCTTCAGCTAACATAGATTGAAACGCCTATATCCAAGACGAAATAAAGCTTCTTTACGCAGAGGAAAGAAAACAAATGATGTTTAGCAGCCATCAATCCGAGCAACTTGAAAGTATGAAAATCGAAAAGTAAAGAAGTATCACAGGAAAAATACGTTGAAAATTTTAAACAAAACAGTGAAAGAAAGAGAAAAGGTTAAAAGTTAAAAAACATAGACAAAAATAAAATTAAAGAAAAAATAATAAGAGGAAGAAGAATTAAAATAATAAGAGCGATAAGAGGAGAAAATAGAAAGTACACAAAAAGGAGATGAAGCAGTAGACCAAAGGGAATTGGACGAAACAAGAGAGAGAGAGGGAACGAAAGGAAGACGCCGGAGGAGCTGTACAAAACGTAAAAATCAGCAGCGGCTGTTGAAGCGAGCGACTCGTGGGGGTTCACGTGCTTGCAGAGCGCGGGCAGGAAACGCGCGTATCCTTTATCGAGCGGGCGGCCCTCGCGGGGCCTGGGGCCGGCCACGCACAGGATGCGAACCGTCGCGTCGCATCGCGTCGCGTCGCGTCGCGTCGGCCGGCGCGCCGGGCCGCTCAGGGCCGCGCAGGGCCGCGTCGCGTCAGGGCCGGCCGATTATCGCGATACAATCGCGCGCGTCCGCCGTGTTTTCATTGCATCGCTTCGCCTCGCCTCGCCTGTCGCCCCCACCC
Organism: Teleogryllus occipitalis; assembly: GCA_011170035.1. Taxonomy (NCBI): domain Eukaryota; kingdom Metazoa; phylum Arthropoda; class Insecta; order Orthoptera; family Gryllidae; genus Teleogryllus; species Teleogryllus occipitalis. Next base: position 142,136 of record BLKR01003081.1, on the reverse strand, counting down.
CCACCCCACCCAACCCTATCCCATCCCATCCCACCCAACCCAACCCGCCCCGCCCATCTCATCGATCTATTGACATTTTGCTGGCCGGGAGGAAAGAGGGCGCTGCATCGCTCGGCCCTCCCAACTCACCAGCCACACCCGCCCCCCCCATCCCCCGCCCGCGCCGAGCATACGCCCAATATTCGGATGCTCTGCACAAACCTTGGATGATGAAGGTTTTTTTTTTCTTTTTCAATTCATTTATTTGTTATCTGAGTACGCATCGATCAGCCTTTGGGCTCTACAGATGATTGATGTCTTATTCTAAGATTAAAACGTAAAGCGAGTGGGGAAACTCATCGAGCACTGCCAGATAGATGGTATGAATTACTGAAGTAATGTTTTGTTAGCCGAAGGTAGATGATTACGGTTTGAAGCCGCTTCTTATTGGCGCCCTATCAAATTATCATAAAAACCTACACGCACTGTGACCACCATTCAAAAATATTTTTAAAATTCAAAGTAAATTGGGGAAGGAAATCAACGGTGTATAATCAAGTATAGTGGTAAAACAATATCGGAAAGAAAAAGTGCCCGGTGATCCTTGAAAAAAACTTCAGATATTTTTTCAGAAAGTACTGCGACTCGCGTGGTAAATTGCGTTCCCTTCATTTATTTATTGTAAAAAGCTGAAAATCACCAATGAATGTTGAGGACGATATTCTTCGACACAGTTGCATTCCCGAAGCGATTTTTTGTGTTGATATAATGAGACTTTATATTATACGAAATATACCCAGTAAATGAATAATTTAAAAGCGGAAATTAAAGGGACATTTTTGCAACGTATTTTGCGTAGGCTGTTTTATAGTTGAAAAATAAAGACAATTTTATGTTACCATATAAATGGCCACTTGCAATTACAAAAAATGTGAATGGTTTCTGGGACGGTTGGTTGGGCAGTTTCTTAGCTATTGTGGATATTCAGTGGTTAGAGAGGAGGGCGATTTGTAGTTAGAAATTAATATGAAAATTTGAATGAGGTTGTGGCGATACTCAGCAGAAGTAGTAAAAACGATATGGATGATTCTTGGCTTTAAGAGATTCAAAATCGTTTACTCTCCTATAAATTTCGCGATTAACGCCCATCCTTTGCACTGCAGATGTATCACATTTATGCCATAAAATATCATACCAACAGGAATACGCCTGAGGGACGGATCAGTTAAAAAATTAAAGTACAAAATGAGAACTTGCTTTTTGCGTTTTACACGCCGCACCATTCCTCAAACCCAAGCCCTAAATATGTCGGGAAAATCTTTCTGCGTAGAAAACCTGCATGGAGAATAAGCGGGTGAGGCGTCGACTGCTCTTTAAAATTCCATTTGCACTGCGTAAAATACATTCCCGGAAAAGAGTCTTGAAACTAATCCGCAAAACATGGAAATAAAAATGTGTGATGATGGAAATCTCAAAAAAAATAAGACTTTAATGTAAAGTCTAAAAGTTATTTGATTTAAATTATTTTTCAACTCTCGTTTCGGCAAATGAATGTAAAGTAAAAAATCCTAAGTCTACATTCTCCGTACAGTTTGATACACAATTCATAGTAGGAATGATAGCCGAATAGTAGCAGTTTATGAACAAGATGCATTGTCGCAGATCTGAGCGACTCAAATGAGAAACAGCTATATTTATCGTTCTGATTCAACGTTATAGATTTTGTTTTAATTGTACTAAATGATGCTTCGTTAAGATTTCAAGAGATGTAAAAGTTCACAGTTATTGGTTGCAAGCACAGAATCACCATAAAACTGAAAAAACGTGGCCACAAATTGGAGTTGTTCTATATACCAACCACGATTTTCAAAACCAACCCAGAAATAAAATTAAATATGTCGTTATTTAAGATGTTTACATCAAAAAGCAAAGCAAGCAAAAAATTAACAGAACTGACAGTCATTTTTTGAATAATAATATTTTTAATAATATTTTATATTTGAATAATAAATTTTATAATAATATTTGAATAATAAATTTTTAATAATAATACATAAAAACTTATTTCATTTTATTGCAACGTAAATTCCCATCCCGTATCCCAATTTAACACACGTTGCTCTGCAAGACGTAATACTGAAACAACCCGAGAACAAATATAATTACTCTAGTTTAAGTGGCAATTGCAGAACGATGCAGTTGAATCAAAAACGGAAATGGAAGTAATGTCGATAGAGCAATAGATAAAGAGAACGAAGAGTCGATTGGAAGCGGTAGACTATACGACGGAAATCTGTGAATTAACGATGGGGTGACATCAGTTGTTGCAAAATACACTATTGCCTATCGCTGTGACGGTTGCGGTAGAGAAAAATGAAACAGAAACGCCGATGAGGACAAGGAGAAAAATAAAGAGAGATATAGGTAAAAGCAGAGAAAATCTTCTACCATATATTCTATCCCTTCTGCACTCTAAGCCGATATTGACACAGAAAGCTTCAGTTCACGAAAAAATTCTTCAGTTCACGAAGAATGCTGAGAAATTGCAGCTCTATTTTGCTGTGTTAACTTGCACTGCTAGAAACTGATACAGAGAAGCAAGTAGTTTTTCCATCTGAAAGTAAAAAAGTCTCTTTTCAAACCATTAAACGCAATATGTGCACACATCCTACAAGTTAATCATTTAGGTATTCTTGTATTGCGTTGTGAATAGTTTTGAAACGTGGATAGCTCTCACTGCTCGTACATGAAGGACACATTGTAAAATTGTTCAGAGTGTTATTAGGACGGATACATTTCTAATACTAGTAAACATATCAATCTTTTCCGACAATTTCTTTAATTTCATTTGCAGTGTGCTCCCCGAAACCACATATTATCTTTAAATAATTAAAAATAAATTGAAGTGCCGATCACGAATTTTTTTGTAGAGTTGCGAATCTACGATCCAAGCACTCAAACATGAATTTCGTTAGAATTTCATTAGAAATTAGTAAGAATCCCATGTCTTCGATATTTTCGGATTTGACGCATACCCTCTTTCAAAAAGCAGGTGCATTCATGGTTTCCGAAATGTCCATCACTAATGATGAAACGTCACTGACCAGAAAATTCAAAATACGTTATCAGATAATTTGAATCGGTCTTCATGAAAGACCGACGTTTAAAACTAATAATAAATGAACCAACAACGAATTGCCATTAAAGTACTTCTGAGAAACATTTATACCAGTTTAGAAAGATACAAATTATCAAACACTTATGTACTAATTCATTTGCAACGCAAACAATGTTCACAGCTGCTTTAACACTAACAACGTTTTGAATTGCCATGGTCTATACAATATCAACAGTATCGAAATTCTTACTTTTATCCCTAATTTTGCCAGTCAAGATTATTCGTCACATGTTTGACTGTTGGTAGAGAAAGAGCACCAAATCTGCGCCCTTCTTCATAATGTTGGCACTAATTATCTCAGCTCTATGATTCCATTACATAAACAGAGATGGATTAATACTATGCACTTAGGGCTACAATGGATAGGTGGTCTCCAGATTTTTAAAATAAAAATGTATATTAGTATATAAATACGTAATGATAACAGTTAACAATTTTATTGACTTCACAATAATAATAAATTAAATTCAAATAAAACCATAAGATTTGCAGTTTTTTAAAGAAATGTACAAAAATACAAACGAAAGTTATTTTAATAGAACCTCTTTTAACTGAACGAAACCCTTTTAACTGAATGAGGGTTTAACGGCAACAGGCGTCAAAAAAAGAGAGAAGGAAAACGGAATTAGCGCGATGCGTCATCCCCGTCTGTTCTGTCAACGCTCTTCTTAGAGATAAGAAGATAAGCTGACGGTTTATTAATGAAGAGATTGCGAGATAATGCGGCTAGAAAACGGTGTGAGAAGAAACAGAGAGGGGTAAACTATTTTTTCCAAAAACCGTAGACTTTCGTCAATTGGGAAAATATAATGTGCTATATGCACACTTATATTTAAATAGTAAAATTTCATTGTGAATGCCGAAAAAGTACATTTTATTTCACCCCCAACTTTAAAAATTGACAGTTTCTTCTTTATCAAAAATTTGGTTATCTGAAAAGACCCCCTTTTTTTATTACCGTTAACAGAGGTTCTGATGTATTGTATTTATTATTTGAATATTCTATGCATTATTATTTGATTCAATGCAATCAAATATTTTAATGTTGTTTTCATATTGATTTTAGTTACGTATGATCACCCGGCCGAGGCTTATTATACCTGTGCGCTTTCCTTACAAATGTCCCCGTGTCTATTGCTGTGTGACAATAAGAAAGCCCACCCTAAGGTTATGTAGACCGGTATATACCGAGAAGGGATGTCCTCGTGCTAACCACACGAACCCCTTATTCCATGGCCGAGAGGCTGGGTCACCGGTGGTCGGCCAAGGCTCACAGCGAGCTGTCTCATCCTAGCCAAAGAACAGGATCAGGATGATGATATATGATCAGAATTTCAATATTAAAGGTGGAATAATTTGGTCGTGTGTGAGGCTCTTTAAGAAATTCAACATGACTGATCATAACACCATGCTCGTCTCGAGATATAGACGAGCCTCGACTAGAGGGCTCTCGAGAAATAGAAGAGCCTCGACTGGAGGGCTGCTTCCGCGGGCGTCATGAAACACCACCCCGCCCCCCTCCAAGGCAATAACAGGGCCCACGGCCTGGGCTGCAGCGCCGTCCCGCCGGCAGCGGCGACGGTGGCGGCGGTGACGGCGGCGGCGGTGACGGCGGCGGCGACGACGGCGGCGACGGCGGCGGCGGCGGCGGCCGCGGGGGCGCCAACGACCTGGATTTGCGTATTGTCTGCGGCGCCGTACGTGTCCGTGGGAGAAAGCAGGGAGACGCGCCAGAGGAGGCGCCGGGAGCGGCGGTGCGGGCGGAGGTGGCGGTGGCGGTGGTGGTGGAGGCGGAGGCGGCGGCGGTGCTTCACCGGAGAGAGTTTTACGCTCTGGGAACATGCGCAGATCTGTTCTCACCTATAGCACCCGGCTGCCCGCCCCAGACACCGCCGGAAGAAGGGGAGGGGTGGGGTAGGGTGGGGATGTGGGGATGGGGATGGGGTGGAGAGTACCGCAAGTGCACGGCCGGGGGCGTCGCCGCGTTTTGTTTCACGAGAACTGAGAGGGACAGAGAGGGAAAGAGAGTGAGTGAGAGAGAGAGAGAACCGAAAGGTTGCCACTAAGAGAATGCATAAGTTTCCAGTACGTCGGATCCGGTGAGTGACCCCGTGACAATTCAAATCACGATATGAACGAGACCCTTCGAACCGTGTAGACATTCACAAAAAACAGTGATAGCAATGGAATTTACGCAGTAGTTATATAGGGGCGACACAAACTGTATTAATTAGCATGATAATTTGACTTTTCTCATTTCCGGCATGAAGTAGTGATTTCTCCATGAAGAATCAACTGCACGGAAAGCGAGTTTTCGGTAGGTTTTCTGACGCTTCTCTCATATATTCCCTCCCTGACTCCACTCCACTACATTAATGAGGTTAATGAAACAGAAATTGTGGAATAGAATATTCATTATTGTCTCTCTCATTTGTGATTTCTGCGTATCCTATAATATGGTACAGAGAATTTTCAATAGATAAGTAGTTACTTACAACACTGAAGAACTTTGCTCGCCATAGAGGATTTGAATACGACAAATACAAGAATTTCGATACAAGGATTTTTATTTAATGTTTCTCATCTGAGTAAAGTTTGCAACAAACACTTGGAGTATATATCGGGCAAACCGACATATGCTGTACCGCCAAAACAGGACCAAAAAACAATTTTGCAACAAATTTCCTTTATCGACTAAAGAAAATGAGAAGACAGCAGTTAAAGTAAATTAAAAGAGAAAAAAATAACTAATCAGAGGACTTCCAGGGTTGACTGGTTACATTCGTAATCGTATTAAGTAGCAACAACATATGCGGCTTTACATTTCTTTTATTGCACCTTCAGTGGTTTCGCTCAATAGTTTCCAGTATTATTATACTTGAGTATTTCTCTATTTATACTTATTTTACATACGAATATATAGAACCAAGTAAGAAAAATCCATTATAGATCCATTATTATGAACATTGACATGGTATTCTTTTTCATGAATCGTATACCTGACCTTTTCTAATTTTATTTGTTTCCATTGCATCAAATGGAAATCGATCAAATTCTCTCTGCGCGCACGAGAATATACAATCAGCAATCGTTTACTTCCCATTAGATGAAAACACAAAAGAATGTTTCCATTTATACTGCAGTCTCATATTTACCTTCAGAAAGGTCATGCTGAAGTCAGTTTGGAATGTCATCTTCAACATATAATTACCGGGAAAATTACCTGATGAAAAAACATTTCACATTTATCATTACATTTGATTTATTTCTTAGCTCAATTAAAATTATTACACTTTCCTCAAAACTGTCTATAACGTGAATGACTACACTATATAAAAATAATTATTGACTTATTGACTTTACGTGACAAAACGGAAAAGAATTGCTCTCCAATAAATAACATTGCGATTTCTGCGCCTCAATTTTTCATGGTACCAACTCAGCTTATTGTTAACTATGAATATTGTATACATGTTTATCTAATATTTATTTGTTAAAGGTGTTTTTAATTTAAGGACTTCTTGAGCTGCTTATTTATGATGTAGTGATGTTCAAACATCGTCTAAAGAAACAGAAAAATGAGATCACACATATTGTCCAAATTTAATTCACGTATTGGTATATTAGATTTAATTCACAGCAAAATAATGAAAACAATTCCTTTTAGCTTTATTGAAATAGACATCATTACTGGCTTATTGTGACGCATCTGGAGTGTATTTTCAGGTTAAAAAGTTTTATTCGTGCTTTGCGCGTTTGTAATAAAAATAAATTTTAAATATTACAATTGCGCGGCTTGTCCATTTTCAGGCACAGAATGTTACGAGTTAAGTGTAGATAAAAATACTTGTTTAAGTTGTTTTTTTTTCATTACAAAATTAGTTTTAACTATCGAGAGTCGGTTGAATTAAGTCGTAATGATTTATGTAAAGGCCGAAAATAAAGTACACACAATAAAATCACATCGTTTCACCAATTTACTCGTAGTTGCACAGAAAGAAAATATTATTGTATTGAAAATATCTATTGTATTATTGTCCTTGCTGGCGATGCTACTTGCACTTTTAGTATCGATGAATAATATTTTCATTATCATGAAAATACCTTATTTATTATATTTACTGAAATCATACCATGTTACTCTTCTTTTTAACATATTCCATTTCCTCCACAATTCTCTCTTACTTGTTTGTCTTCCTAGAAACAATATTTTATATGCTTTTATGACGACAAGGGGCTCACATAATACTCTAAACTTCAAAATCATCACAAACACATTTTTTAATTCTTCTAGAATATTCTGGAGGAAACCGGCTAATAATTGTGCCAATCGAATTCTCTTGTCGAGAGGAATAGAATGAGATATTGATCACATTTTTAGATACCGTAAGTCTCCCAAAATCTGTTTTAGCTTCTTAAAAAAATTTTTTTAGAGAAATTTCGGGAAGAAACTAGGGGACCGAGACGTGCCGATTGGTGGATTGGTAGTGGTCTACACGCCAATGACAGACAAACGGATGGGCGGACGGATAAAACTTACTTTATTAATATATAAGAACGTAGTGTTTGGAGAAAGTATCGGTTTTGGGGAGGATATCGTAAGATGTGATTCAGATGTGAATTTTAAATTCAAATATGATTTCTAAGAGATGAGAAAGCATTCCAATTTATTTGTATTTTTTCTCGTACATTTGTTCTCGTGCATTTTTTCTGATACTAAATGGAATTGCAGTGTACTAATAAACGAATTTGAATTTGCTTTTCAATGTTTGAGAGATAAACGTCGGATGTAAATGTCCACATAACACAATGGTTCACCCCTATAATTGTAGTGCCCTTGTTACTAGTGTACTAAAATGAGATCTATAGGAGGGAATAAATAATGTAAATTTATGCAAACACGTATAGTTTATGAGTAAGTCTTACATTCGGTGCAAAATTTAAGAGATAGATTTGTTAGCATACAGAAGAGAAGACAGGCAAACGGGTAGACTGACAGATGGACAGACGAATAAACATATTTTAATAAAAAAACACTTTTTCATCATCACGAAGGACCTCCAAAATGTGGCAACATTGGCAACGGTTTTTTCCGCATTATTATTCTTTATACTCCGTACAGATATACCCGAAGTGTAGGAAGTACATGTAAACGTGACATATATGATACTGTGCTCTCGTGGGGACTATGAAGATTTCTGCATTTGGGAAGAAAACAAACACAGCTAAAGAGAGATATTTCATCGCCAAGCGTGCCAATCAACAAGATATGGAAAGGAACATGTTAGTGCAGGTTCGTTTGCAGTATAATGCACGTTGACACTGATCAACTCGATTCGGGCAGCCAACAAATCTAGCTGAGCAGACACAACCACGCGGTTCTCTGATGTTGGGAACTGCAGGGCGCCGCCTTTAAGCGCGGATCCGGGGGCGTCCGCATACTCAGCGACGGCGAACGCATTACTGTTCCGCAGAAGGGAGCCGATATTGACAGGCGAGCGGAGCGGGCAGCCGGAGGCGGCGATGGCGGTGCTGGTGGCGGGGGCGGCGGGGGCGGTAGCGCGGCGTCGTCCGCGAGGGAGCCGAGAAAGCCTTCACGGCGAATCGCAGCGACCCGATTTGGGCATCGCCGAGACGATGTCGCCGTCTCAGTCGTCGTCGTCGTCGTCGTCGTCGTCGTCAGCGTTGCCGCCGCAATTGCGATATCTCAGCGGCAACGTGGTTGCCCCCGCAACATCGTTCAGCGAAAAAAAATTAGGGTTCGAGCCCCGACGGTGGCGGATTTTCGGGTTTTGCAGTATATCTGGGTCGAAATCAACCAATGTCTGAAGGAGAATTTTAGGCGCCGGTTGCTCTGATTGCTAGTTTTTCATGTTGTTTTGCCATCAATATCGGGCTAAAGTCGGAGCAGTACGAATACTATAAAAAACGGGCCAAGGACTTGGCGTTATCTTTCTTCCTCGTCTTGTCTCTGCCCCTTCCCTAACACACACACATTTATACGCCCTACACTACTCTACCCCACATGTCCGGAGACCAATCGGGAGCTTGTAGCTTGTCCCGGCGGAGGTGGTGCCTCATTCATGGAGCGACTCGCACAGCGTCACGACATATGACAGAATGTGTATTTTCTTATTACTGCTCAGCCCTCCAAACCTCGGCTTTTCATTTCTGTTCTTTTTTTTTTTCAAAAAATCAGACATACTTCCGCAGTAGTAGACTATCGTTGCTCTCTCCAACCAATCACCAAATCGTTTTCAAATCTGACTAGCCACGACGTCACTTTCAATGCCAGATGAATATTTATCTTGACAACTTGGGCGCCGTTGCTAAGGCGCCATATTCCTATCTAATTACCCTAGCATTTCCACTCATTTACGACAAATAACATGAAAAAATGACCCACATATTGGTATGTCACAATATATATATATATATATATATATATATATATATATATATATATATATATATATATATATATTATACACACCCATATATATTACAGGCTTGATATAGAAATGGAAAAATAGGGAATAGGGTGGGATTTAACTTGCGAGAGTTCTCGTACGGGTACGCTAGTTGTAAATATAAAAGCGCAAGCTTCCGAGGCCGGTGTCAGTATCTAGATTGCTGTCCTGGAGGCGCCGCGTCGTAGGCACAGATGCCAACGTTTCGACTGTCAAGCTGCGACCTCCCTTCTCAGAGCATTTCACCCCGAGGAAACCCTTCGCCTAGGATATGGCGTCTTCCGGAAAGCCAAATAGATACGGATTGTAAATAGTATGTTGCCTTCGTATTATTCCATATTATGCGAGAAACGAAACACATATTTACAACTGGCGCGTGGCATGTTCGTCGAGAGACTTGACCATGTAGAACAGCATTCAGGTACAGTATAAACAGTATAAATTAGATGCTGTTTAAACTTGTATACCAAATGTTCATCTGGCAAATGCAACTGAATTGTTGCAACAAAATATTTTATTGAATGTTTCAGTAAAAGTGTCAAAGAATACTCAACAAAGTAACTGATGCAAGAAGACAGTCATAATCAACAAAGCCCTCACTTAGGTTGAGACGGATGGAAACTTTTCCTCTTGTGCAGAACAATGGAATTTTACGGTGACACACTCCATGATTGCTAACAGCGACAACAATGTAGTGTACAATACAATGTGGACTTTGTGTCATTAAGGGCTCAGTAAAGCAACCGTAAATCTTGTTCGCAGTGTTTACAATGACAATGGAGGCGGGCAGTAACATAGAAGACAAGTTGCACCCGTGCGTCTATTGAAAGACCTTACTAACCTTTCTTCGTGAGTGTATTTGTAATACATTCACTGAGATGTTTATCTGACTCTCATTCATAATGTTAGTTTTCTCTAGAAATGTATAATTATATTATTTTCTCCCCTTTTATAAAGTTTAAAATCACGACATTTGTTCTTCTATATTGTATAGTCTGCATATTTTGTTGAACGTGCTTCTAGACAGTAAAACAAAAGATGCCCAAAGATGAATAATTAACATCGTGGAAAGATTATTATCATAAAATGATAAAGGTAAGGTAATCTATAAACAAGATAAATTCACTCAGATTATTTAGCAAGAGTGCAATTCCCTCTCAACATATAATTGAAAAAGGTTATTGTATCACGTTAATAGTCATATCACAATATCTCAGTATGTTCAATATTCTCTACAAAGGGGTATTTATAAGAGTTACAAACAACAAATCATATAAAAGGTGGTGGTTCCTTAACTAGAAAGAGGAAAACCTGAATCAGATTCCAGAGATCATGGGTCTGCTTTCCATCACATTCACGAAGTTGTTATCAAGTGTGTGAGAGAGAAAATATATTTATAAAGCATGCAATAATCTAATAAAATTGCGAAATTTTAGCCCAGTTTAATTAAACTCAAGTGTGAATGAAATGAAACAAATTCTGATATCTTTCGTTACCTAAAGAAAAACGTAAATGCTTCAGAAAATTTGTGAATTGGTATAATCAATATTACTAACTTTGAATTTACGTATAAAATGACGGAAAACTATGCACCATCCGGTAATATGAGAGGAGTCTACATGTTCGTAGGTACCCAAGAACTCGGGAAAAATACAGAAACAATATCATAGATTCTCGATTTTGACTAAAAATTGCAAATATTTGATTGTGATTAGATAAAATCCACAAGATTACACAAGATTTTTGCAGTAACCACCGTGTTGGTATTTGATTGTGTTATTTCGCTTATTCTTATACTGCGAATACTGACTGAATTTTTAAAACCTGCATTATTTATTACACCAACATGCGACAGCAAGACTAATGAAGTGGCCGCCCGCTATTAAATATTTGCTATTTATGTTTTGAATAATGGAAGAGCAACTTTTTTATATTCCTGGTATGTAAAAAACTGTTGTACTGTACATATACTAAACTATGTTATTCGTGTTTATATTAAACATTGCATTTTTGGCATGGTTTTATGAGAGTTTTATTTGTTGTTTTTGGACAGCGTGCTTGCTACTTTTGGTACACCGATTCGTGTGGATTTGTTCAGCAGCATTTTTCCTACTGCGAACCATTAGTAATATTAAAATACTGGTTGTGAATGAAAAACTCACATTAATCAGCTGAAATGCACTTTATTTAATACCTGAAAATATTTATAGTGAAGTATAGAATATTATAGTATATATTATAGTATATTTATAGTGAACATTTAAAAAAATTATATGAATCTATTCGTAACTCAGAAGAAACCGAATGGATTTCCCAAAAATTATATCACCAGATTTCATCAAAGATTTTCTGTAAACCTTTTCGAACTGCCCTCATGGGCACTCGTAGTAGGAAAAATTGGTTCTATAATTCAAAAATGAAACAGAAAAAAATTGACATTCATAAGAAAACGCTAAAAGTATGTCAATTTCACGACAATTTTCATCTAAAAAGACAAGCCCGACTCTTGCCGCAATACAATAAACAGCGGGAAGCTGTGTGTGGAATTAATGACACAGCTTGTGGTGGTGGTGGTTATAGTGATGCCGGCAGTGACAGAAGGTGATGGAAGATGCAAATGAACTCGCAGTTATACCGGCAGGAAATGCAGGGGGAGAGGAAATATAAGTGCCGATAAAAATACCAACGTGTTACTTTAAAAAAATCTGATAATAATGTTAATTTAAAAAAATATTCTTTCCGTTTTCTTATCATATATTTAACTTCAAACTCCAGATTTATATTAATTGATTTGCGTTCGAATTTGAAGTAACTTTATTATTTTCTAAATCGATTGTTATTTCTTTAATATTATTAATTTTTAAAGTACTTTAAACATGTATAAACATTAATGTTGAAATTGCTCCTCGGTGAAAGGGTTTCCATCTCGATCATGATTTTCGTCCAATGTACCAGTGATTCTTTTGCTCAGTGGTCTTGTGTTTGCTTCTGAACAATAAATATAGCGTCCTTCTTCCGAAATATCATATGCAATTACATAACTTTTTCGATGAACATAATAAACACGTGAGTTGATTGATTCATTGAACATTCGAAGTGATAAAAGGATCGTTAATATACTACGTAGGCTGTGAGTCGCTGCTAAAGGAAGGAGATTACAAATAGGTACGTATTATCTATATCACACAACATATTTCTGAATGTTCACATCACAGTCCGTGATCCTTAAAAAGTGCTGTCTCGCGAGGGTCTAAATCTTTTATATATATATATATATATATATATATATATATATATATATATATATATTAACACATTTATTCATTTTGGAGGATTTATATCGTTCAGTACAACTACTTTACAGATGTATTTTTTCAGACTTATTCTAGTTAAAATATCTAAGCTAACTTAAACTATACATTGGAGAGGATACTCTAGGGGAGAACCTCGGTGTTATGAATCGTGGTTGGCTAAAAGTTTGAGGAATGCTTCAAAAGGGAATCTATTTTTTATTCGTGTGTGGGTTGGATTTTTCGGAAGTTTGTAATGAGATGCTGAGATCTTCCTCAGCGGCAAGACGCTGGTCGCGCTGAAGCAGAAGAAAAAGCGAGATTGCGCGGGTCCGACTGGCCGTGGCCTGGTTTGGCTTCGGAAGAGTCCTGTGCGCAGGCGAGCAGGCTAGCGGCGCGGCCGAACACGCGACACCCCACTTCCCAAGCGCTTCCCAGGGCGATGAGCTGCACTGAGCACGTTCCCGCGCGCCGCCCGCGCCGCTCCGTAACGAAACCAAGATAGGCGAGAAATACACGTTGCCTCAATTCGGAGACAAGGACATTTTTGGAAGCAAGGACTGAGATATTTCATATTCGAGACGGAACTATTAATTACCGTATATGTACATAATGCAGTATTTGTATTTGCCGCGATGTCTCGAATTTGCTTAACCTGCCTGACTTCACGTAGTTAACGAATTCGGCGAGCGATGTCGGTTTTGCGGTCGTGGCCTTTCAGTCAAACCATTCCAGCATTCGCCTGGTTGATTGAGGGAAACCACGAAAATTCCGGTCAGGATGTCTGACACGGTGATTGAACTCGGGCATCCCGAATGCAAAGTCAGCGCGCTACGCCATGAGCCACTTCGCTCCGTCGCAATATACGATATAAGGTTACAAACGGTAATGGAAAAGTTAAAGATTAGTGGTGTCTTCTGCATCCATTTGGGTTTATAATCGGCATAAATGGCAACGTTATATAACTTAAGTTTTATAACTTAAGAATTATGTTTATAATAATTGACATTGGCACATCTGTGTTAATGACCAAAAGCACTGAATTTAAAAAAATGTAATAAAACATATAGTGCCCACAGAATAACAAATTTTTTTGAGCACATTTCACAGGAAAGCATTTTTGGAAGTGTCTAATAAAGGTAGGTAACATTATTTTCGCCAAAAATGTCAAATGTCAGTTCGGCCGTGATATTAATTTCTTTTATTTACATTTATACATGCATAGACGGATTTTAGGTATGGCAGACATGGCACGCCACCGCCATCGCCCCAGCACCCGCCCCCGCCCCCGCCCCCGCCACCGCCACCGTCACCGTCACCGTCACCGTCACCGCCAGCGCCACCGTCACCGCCAGCGTCCCCGCCCATTCCCAGTCTGCCCGCCTCAGGCGCTTCGCGAGTCTCCTTGGGCGGCTCCTCGCTTTTCGCGAAAGCGGAAACGGAAACGGTAACGGTCACGGTGCGGCACGCGAAACGTGTGCCGCGTCACCGACGGCGGAGGCGGCGGGTGCGGCGCTGGCGGCGGCGACGAAGGCGAAGGCGAAGGCGGCGCCGTCGACACCGGAAGCGTAAGAGCTCTTTTTCGGTCCTGCGGTCGCCTGCCTTTGTCTTTTTGCTTTGAAGCAGCCGAGCGTGGCCGCCAGAGGTGACGACAGATGCAGTTGCGGTGGCCGATTTGGGGGAAGATGCTTCCCGAACGCAACGGCAATACCTACAATCTCGACATTTTTTTACTTTTTTATGTTCGCTTTTTCAACTACTAAAGTCATATGGGGATCTTCGAAGTACCAGAGGTGTCGCCGGATGCAGTCGTGGTGGCGTTCTCGGGGGAAGACGCTTCCCGAACGCAGTGGAATACGTTTGTTTTAGGGTACCTAGAACCACGACCTTTTGTTTACTTATTTAAGGTGACTTTTTCTACTACAAAAGTCAAATAGCGACCACTGTTGATAACATTGGTGGTAATGGTAACAGTAAAGATCTCGCATACGGACAAACACAAACATCCATGTCCCGGGGGGTTTCGAATATTTTTATACTTCGATATATATCATATATATCACACGTGCTCCTCAGTTCACATAATTCAGAACGAATTACATTTTTGTGCCTAGGGCTTCTAATTTAGAGGAGCGGAATCTTCAGAAATCGTGAAATTTGGAATTGCTCATCAATAAAGAAATAATTTTAATATTGCGAAAATTCAATTTTATGACAATTGAATCAATAAAAATACGTAAAATAAATCAACATTTATTTATTACATATTTTGGTAACAGCAGCAATGTGTGTTTGACAAGGCGTATACCACATATGACTAATGGCCATTCAAAATACGTAATATATATCCCAATTAAGTAGAATCACATCAAACATATTATCCTCGTCATGAAAATTATTTCAAGAATTTGATCTCTTTCAGGGTATCATCCACTTGCAAAAATATATTTTCAAATACATGTTTTCGGAAATAAACATCTGACAATAAACATCATAAACGTAAATCTCTAACATATTGTTCTTCTACCGTATAGTTTGACAATATGAGCTTTTTTAAAAAAAATGAGCGCGCTACACACCCTCCCTAGAATATGCATTCCTGATTGTATCAATGATCAAATCAGCAGCGTGAATGCGAACTGTATTATCGGAGGCTTATAATGCTTGAGAAACAATCGCGTGGGGCCGGCCGACGTCATTCCCCTCGCGTTTGCATTGAATTCAGTGGCGCTTCACTCCATCAGGGGACATGTTGACAGCTTGTGTACAAACGCTGTCCCTCCTCCATTCGCATTATATCAATAATGTGCAGCTGATCAGTTTCGCATCGGTGTGGTCATTTTGCTTTGCTCTATGGACGGAAAATGGGTTTGTGCGTTTCATCGAAATCCAAACCTCGTTCTTGACAACGATGTTTCACTTGTATATCCACAGTTCCAGACCACCCTTCCTGTTTCCACGGGCTCCATTATTGCAGCCGTGATGATAATAGGCGCTTCATTACGAAGCTTGCTCGGCGTGCCAACAAGTCCCGCCCGGAATCTAATGAAATGGGAGACGAGCTGTCCTCCAAACACAGGGTCGACACAGACCACAGCGTAGGGAGAAAGGGATCTTACTTCGTATATGCGTTAGTCCCAATGACCGAAAACGAAAAAAGCATCAAGCGTTGTTGCTCTCACAACGACTTGCGTGCTGTGGCTGTTTTAAAACATCCACAACGCGTTTTGGCACTTTTAAAACAATCACAACGCGTTATAGTATTTTCGAAACAACCTCAGTGCATATTAAGAAATTGCATTTGTCATATAATTCTCGTAATGAGAGAGAATCTCCTTATAAATACCCATGCGAAATGTTTCATTCGATTCATTATTAACTCGAAAAAAAGTCGAAATTTGATGAAAGTTTTACTTTTGCGGCTGAAAAACTTAATACGTTATTCAGGCTGCGGTTCACTTCCCTGCCAATTGCTAACGCGCTATTATTTTCATTCAATGCACAAATATTTCTTGATCCAGTATAGTGTAAATGAATGGTTGAAATATTTTTTTTATATTATTTCTATTTTATAATTTGTAGGTGACTAACCTAATTTGTTTAAATCTAAATAGCAATTTATTAATATCTACTATAATTGCAAAAAATAGCGTTAACTCTGAACTTATTCCACGGCGAATTTCAATATTACGACTTATCTTATGTAACCCCGATACGATTGAAGGAGTGCAAAGAATATAGAATTATCATTACTACCAACTTCCTTGGGTAATTCAATGATGTTTCACAATTAGGTAAACTCTCATATATGATATATAATGCAGTATTATCTATAATAGTAATTGCACATTGTAATTAACTAGTCTGACCTAAATTTCATGTGAATGAAAATAATTAATGCGTAGCGTAGAAGAATCGTACTTTATTGGGGGTTGCATCCGTTCTAAGATGCCCAACAGGAAATTTCGAGTTGTGGTCGTTTTGACAACGCATTCTGCCTTTTTTGTTCCAAGATCGTAACGTATACACTTCTACCTTGATACTACAAAGTAATGTAAGGGACCACTACGCCGATGACTTTGATTGTCTGTTGGTACTATATTAGGTTACTTTAATATAAACAGTTGCATTACAATATTAGTAACAATTACAGAAAAAACAATTCATCACTGTACTTTCAGTGAAGCACAATTTATTTTGACTGTCTAGGTTACCTATGCAATGTAAATATACACAATACGATATTTTAAATTTAAAATCAGACATTCAAAATGAATCGGTTTCTCCAGATTTTATCGGTGCTCCCGAAATACGACAGTGGGAGGTATAAAATACCGCGGTATATGTGTACAACCATTTTCAACCTGCTTCTTGGTTTTGGGGACGAAATGTATGACTAGAAAGAATAAACAGTTCAGTATAAGATATACGCGCAACATAGAAAGATGTATTCTCTAAGTCTTTCTCCGTTTCAGTATTTCCCTTACTGGGAGGGTAAAGGGAATACCAATTCGTGCTCAGAATTTTGTAAGTGTGTATGTGAGTATTCCGCGTCATTAATTTTTCAGACCTTTGCAGATAAATATTTCAGTAAGTTCATTACTCAGGCAACGTAATAACAATTCTCAAAAATACAAAATAAAAACTAAAAGAAAATAATGTTATAAAATAATACGAGCGATGATGTAACCAACTTAACAATGACTTAAAAATTAGATAGACTTGCGACGGAACTCCTCTTCAATAAGCAAAAATAATAGAAATGAGAAGAATGGGGATATCACGTAATGAGAATAGATGATATTTAATACTCATAGATCCACTGGTATTAATAGCGAGAGATCACGAGGATATTGATGGAAGAATTAAGAAGGAGGAGATACATGTAAGTGAATATTATGATATAATAGCGAGTGATCTGCGTCCATCCCACTGTCCGTGAGTCACATGTAGACCACTGCAGGTCCACCAATCGAGACAAATCAGATGTCTCTCGGGGCATCTCTGTCTCCTGTTGACTAATCGGTTTTTGCGGATACATTCACAAAAATCTCAAAAATTTCTTTACAAATCATATTTTTGGGCCTAATAAGCAACTAAAACGCTTTTGGGGTGACTTATGGCACCTAGAGAGGTGATCAATAGCTCATTCGATTCCTCTTGACACGCCAAATCAATTGACACAATTCTTAGCCGCCTTCTGATATTCTGGAATATTACAAGGAAAATTCGTGTTTTTAATGGTTTCAATGCACCTACGAATACACAATTATATGGTATTTTTAAAATGTCGGAAAGTTATGACATTGTTATAACTTGATTCATCACATTCACTATAATTAAACCTAACTTTGTTGTGAAATAAA
The DNA here is from genome assembly GCA_011170035.1 of Teleogryllus occipitalis. NCBI lineage: Eukaryota > Metazoa > Arthropoda > Insecta > Orthoptera > Gryllidae > Teleogryllus > Teleogryllus occipitalis. The sequence continues at coordinate 123,853 of BLKR01003081.1, read as the reverse complement.
TAGTTAAACAAGCATTTTAATCGATACTTTTTCATGTAACTTTCTTTGCCAGAAAACGGACGAGCCGGAAATTGAAGCATGTTTAAAATTTATTTGAATTACGCACATGCAAAGCGCGAATAAAACTTTATTTTAACATGAAAATACCAGCCGGAGGGGTGACGTTAAGCTAGTTTCAAATATCTGGAACCGACGCTTCGTGCTTCCGCCTCCAGACATAGAAGATAGCGTTTGATACCAGTGGATTGTGCACAACGCGTTTCCCGGACTCCGATGGGAAGAGCCCAGGGTTTCATTCGCGTTGCGAGTGTTCAATTTCCGGAGCTGAGCTAGCGTCTTGAGGAGAATTGGACAACTCTCCAACTTTATTCGTCTCGGCATTCCATCTCAGAGGAGAAATGGTACTGCGATTGAATTCAAGAAACTGACCATGTTTGGTCCAGAAAAAAATGTCTGTACAGATATGTCTATGATATCGTAGGTTTCTGCGGCCAGAGTCATGATCTGGGCTGTCCGGGTGACGCCGCGTCGAAGGCTGGGGTGCCGACGTTTCGACCGACATATCGCGGTCCTCTTCAGTACAGCCTTTGGCAGTACAGCCCCGAAGAGGACCGCGATATGTCGGTCGAAACGTCGGCACCCCAGCCTTCGACGCGGCGTCACCCGCACAGCCCAGATCAGATGTCTATGTCCACTTCTATTAACTACTTTTGTTTTTGTCTTCTTCTCTTATGCAACTCATCAAATTTATAACACATAACATACGCCTACATTAATGTGTGTGTTACTCAAATGATTCAAATAGTATGTGGCCATCGCGCATAATATAGCGGACTATCCAATAGTATCGCAGAAAAAAAACAATGCGTCCAAAAGATACATGCAACTGCAATAGAACTGCAGGAAATAGCTCTGTTCTCTCTTCAAAAGTTCACCCGCCTAATCTGTCGTGATTAGAAACACATCATTCACTTTTTTATGACTTGAAGATGCAGGAAAGAGAATCTCCATTTTTTTCAATCATATTCAGAAGTTTTCTATTTTGCAGCTAAATGTATAATTTAGATGTGATTACGCTGGGTAGCCTTTAGAAACTTCACCTGCACTGAGAACTTTCTGGGGAAAGGCACAGTATTTGGAGAATGTCCAATCAGAAAGTGCCTGACCGTGGAACTTCAAATTTCCCCTTTTATATGTAACAAAAAAGATATTGAATGAATATCTTTATATGAATCAACAATCATTTATTTTTTAAACCTTACTCTAATTCCCAAGTAACTTCAGTTTAGATTTAATAGAAAAACATCAGTGTGGTTCAATTTGACAACTTTTTGTGATAAGTATGACCGTCATATACTCCTCAACATTTCAGAATTTTTTTAGTATTTTATTGAATAGAATTTTCACATTTTCCCATTTATTTCGTCGAACTTTGTCTTTGTAAGATATGACGCAGCATATTCAAATAACTCCACACAAAACAAGAACCGAATGAGACCTTCATGCATGTTCATTTACATAAACGTAACTGTAAACCTGTATACATCATAAACATACACTTTTCGTACATTCACACGAGGCACACGCTCGAAAGTCCTACCATGTAATTTCACCGGTATGAGAAGATTGGGGGCTTTGTGGTCTTGCAAAAGCCGCCACGTCCTCTCACATATTATAGCAACTCATTCTAATGATGGCGGCTTGTCAAAATATCCCCGGCTTTCACTTTCTTTCTCCCCGAATACAGTTGTGTACGTGAGAAGGCCCATTTGCGAGGCGGGACTCAACGACGCTCCACGTCAACGCGACGCGGGGCATCTTCGGGAAACGGAGGGCGGCGGCGGCGGAGGCAGTGCACGTCGAAAGACGCGAGGAAAAGTCCTCCTCCGAGTCCGGGACTTTCTTTCCCTCCAAACCGACCCGCACCGCAAGCACGTGCTCGACAGCAAGTTTCGCGACGGAAGATTTCCGGTGCGCGCTATTTCCAGACAATCGCTTCTCCGTGCGAGCGCGATTCTTTCGTTGCTGTTGTATTTTTTACGAACGTTACACCGACGTTTAGGAGAACAGCGTAGAATCTTCCGAAAAGTTCAACGACCGAACGTATATCACGCGATTCTCTTGTTTCGCGATCTTCCTTCCTCAATTTTACGCTTTGGACTCGCATGGATGGTTAGGGAACAATGCGGGGGGGGGGGGAGATTGCGTTGTAGAATATCCACACCATCGTTTCGTTGAGAAGACAAGGAGAAATTTGCAGGCGATGAGTTGGCGTACGAGAAATGAAATCAGAATGTGCATGAATTGTTGTGAATGTCTAGCGAATATCCAACCTTCCGATAATTAGGATTCGTATTCAGTCGACAGGAAACAACGTACATGTTGTCTGTGTTGGGATTGGGAGCATGTGCGCTTCGATATCCGAGTGGTAGTGTTCAACACGAAACTTGCACTCGCGGTTTAATCAACTGTAATCCGTTTTAATTACAGCTATTCCGGGTGTATTTGCTGTCAGAATATTGCTGAGTTCCTTCAGCCTCGATGCCCTCTAACTCAAGCGAACTGGACCTAAAACAACTACGTCAGTGTTACAACATAGGCGAAATTATTTATTCCTCTAATACTAAAGAACAGTTTATGTAGTACTAAAAAATTATATTAAAAAATATATTTGTTCTCTTTGCGAGAATAGAATAAACGTCGTAAATAAGTTCAACGTTGCGGCGATGGTCGACAGAAAAGTTCTGTCTTCATTATTCGTGGGCATATTGACTTTTGCGGAGTGGCACAAAGTCTGGTAACAAAGGCAGTAATTCGATGAAAAAAAATTGCTGACATGCAAATTGCGTGCAGCGAGGGGGCGTTCCGTAAGTCTAAAAATGACACACATGGAGCGAAATAACAGAGACGGCTGCCTCAGCGCGTTCCGAATGTTCCATTGAAAATTATGACCTTCTACGTAGATATAACTTACTAAATCGAGAAGGTTCATTACATGATTTTTAATACGAATTTCTATTCGAACTCTACAATAAATATTTCAAAACAAAATGTAAAGGAAGTCCTTGAAAAGTAACTAAAATGATATCATCCCCTAGGATGTATGAACAAAACATCTACCAATGCAATGCATTACATTTTTCGTCTTAGGATCGATATTAAATGTTTGAACTTACTACAAAAAAAAGCGTATTAAACAGAAAAATGTAATGGTGAAATAAGTAAATATAATGAATTCTTAATTAAGCAAAATAGTGACCTACTGGAAAATGAAAAACTAATTTAGGGGAAAAGGAAATGATAATTTCAAATTTGGAGCACTGCATGGATTCTAAATCGTCAATACGAAACAATAGAAAATAACGCTCACATAATTTCATTCGGAAAAGCGAAAATGTATGTATTCTTTTGTAGAATGTGTTTTAAGGAGAAGAAACTATTTGTCACAACTGGACACTATTATATTTAATTAGAAACGATCAAATCGAGTAACATATTTTCGTTCAAAAATATTTTCATAGTAACACGAAAATTCGTATATTTTGTTTTAATTTCACAGAATTGGCGAATGCTGTGTGTTTTAATTGTACAGTATACGAAATGATTAAAAATACACAAAGTACTAGAAAATAGTGCACAAAAATACAGAAGTCTATTATCACTAATATTACTACTTTTTGGAAACATTTCGATTACGACATCCGAGCAATTTTCCAGAACACACAAAAACCCCTCAACAGCCGGGTCGAGCGTTGCAACAACATGAATCAAACTTCGCACAGAGTGCCGTCCCAACTCCGGTCGGCATAGCTCAACCAACAAGATCTGTCCTGTTTAGAACTCCTCTTCCCCCCTGCTCCCTCGTATCTCTGGCTCGGGGGCATCGCGGTAGCACGCGCGCATTGTCTGGAGGCGGCGGCGGCGGTACCCCCGACTGCGGCGGCAGTGGCGGCGGGGTCGGGGGCAGGAGGGGTTGGGACAGGAGGGGTCGGGGCTGGAGGGGTCGGGGCGAGGGGGGCGGCCCAGAATGCGTGGACGGGAGTATATGAAGCGTGGCCCGCTACGCGGCACGCAGCGGCGCATTCCGACGCGAAGCTCGCTCTGCGACGACGTGGCGCGCGGCGGGACGCAACGGCGCGCGGCAGGGTGCAGCGGGGCGCAGCGGGAAGCAGCGGGAAGCAGCGGGGCGGAGCGGGGCGCAGCCGGGCGCAGCGGGGCGGGGCGGGCGCAGCGGGGGGCGGGGGGAGCGGGGCGCAGCGGGGTGCGGGGGCAGCGGGGCGGTGCGGGGTGCAGCGGGGCGGAGCGAGGCGGAGCGGGGCGGAGCGGGGCGCAGCGGGGCGCAGCGGGGCGGAGCGGGGCGGAGCGGGGCGCAGCGGGCCGGAGCGGGATGCAGCGGGGTGCGGCGGGGCGCAGCGGGGCGCAGCGGGGCTGAGCGGGGCGCAGCGGGGCGCATTCTGCCCGGGACCGCACGAGGGAAGGCGGCTGACGCCACGCGACGCGACGCTCCAAACGCAAAGTCTGCTGGCCGAAGAACGCTGGGGGCGGGGATAGTGGCCGCGTAGGCTGTCACGATCTCTGGTGGAGAGTTGTAGACAACCACCCGGACCCTGATGCCGTTAGCTTCAAGGTGGAGGCTGTGAGTAGGCACATGCTAAGCCTCGTGTTGCCGGGCTTGCTCGGTATCCCACCAGTTGGGACCCTGGCGCGTCCTTTGGACCTTTTTACGGTGCAACTCACATTGTTAACTTCAAAGTGGAGGCTGTGAGTATGCTTATGCTAAACCCCGTGCTGCCGGGCTTGCCCTGTAACCCACCAGTTGGGCCCCTGGCGCCGACCTTTAGGCTGGATTGGGCAAAGGACGTTCTTCGGAATTATCCGAATCCCACGTATACAAAGTCCAGACGGGGACCACGAACACCCCGTCAGTTTGCCTACGATCTGGCGACACGTCGATAGCCTCAAGGTGGAGGCAGTGACGAGAGGGGGCTCTGAGCCTAAGTTCGGATGGCCCCCTGTTGGGCTCTCGGCTTCGTCGTGGCAGTGGCCCGATACTCTGGGCAAAAAGGAGGAATTTGTCCCGGCGCATGTGACTAGCGCACTGTCTTCACTCCGGTACTAGCCAAGATACATGGATTTATTTAGTGCTACCCGGTTGGTTCAACCCTGAAGGTTGAACGCCACCATAGTGACGTCACAGTAGTGGCGTGTGAGCTCCCGATTGGATGACACAGTAACAGCTGATTTACGTCTGGGGCAGCTCAATTAAATCGAAGTATAGGAGCTCCGAGCTGGCAGGGCGGCCCGACCCATGATCTACTATGGGGAGGTTGCTGAGAGAGCAAACTGAATTCTGGATAGATCCAGATACAGCCTGTCGGCGTACTTGTGCGTCGGCGGGGGATGAGGGTAAAAGCGAAAAGCTTAGGTGCCCACCCCGGGGTTCACACCCCCTGGTTCCCCGAAGAACGGCCAGGGATGAGAACGTGGATGGGGGGTACACTTTTTATCAGTTCGGCGGAGTATGCACTCTATGGCAATCCTCTTCTTCTACGAGACATTAAACAAACAAGGATATGTAAATAAGTAAAAACAAACTATCGTTAATTCATTAATTGATTAGTGATCACTTGAAATTACTCAATAATGTCTGGTTCTTGAGTGTAAATCATAAATAAACATACATTTCTGACGTTCCGGCGCGGCGCTTTTATTCGGCCTTCATCAGGACTGCCTTCATTCATTCAACCTCCAAATCGGCTGATTTGTTCCTCATGGAGGATATTCTGACATGCAGCATGAGACACCATAAATGTGCATAGAGTTGTAAGTTTATAACCTTACAGCTTTGATGAAGGCCGAAGAAAAGGGCCGCAATGTCGGTGATGTAAAGTAATTGTTTACTTATGACCTGCACTCAAGAACCAGACAACATAGACTAACGTTTATTCACAAAACAATGAGAGTAATTAGAGATAACGCAAAATGTAACATTTTTTAAAAAGCTTTTATATGAAAAATATCACACAGTAAAAGAAATTAGAATGTTCTACAGCATGTAATAGTAGGAAATAATGATAATAAATAAAGCATGAAAGTAGCAAGGAAGGTTGTTTAGGGGTCATCATCCAGGCGCTGACCTCTGTAAGGTGTAGCTTCGCGAACATATGGCCGTATTGTAATTTCAGTGAAAAAATAAAATACATGCATACACAAATATACACATATCAGTGGCCATATAACATTTTGCAAATGACAGAAGCAGACTAAGATTTTTTCCTGATAGCGATCTTGTCGGACGCGTTAATAAATAAGGACATTTATATTACTCTATTCCGTTTTTTTTCAGTTTGTTAGATGTTATGGATACTCGTTATTATATTCATTGAATTGTTGAGATAAGGACTGCATGTATTGCTTTTACCTTGCTTCTCCCTTTTCTACTTTTTATTCCAGTATTTCCGCATTCTTTCGCTCTGTTGTTCAGTTCTATCTTTGTCCGGTAATAGACCTACTTTTCTCCTGGCTTTCTCCTGGAAACTTGAAGTGTTTAATATTTGCTCTGTAATATTTTCCATTTCCTATCGCTTCCCATGCTTCGTGTTCATGATATTTATAGTAAACTTTTAATACATACTATTTATTTTCAAAATACCCTCTTAGCATATAAGTCCTCATATAACAATTTTATCGTCATAAAACACTTTCTAGAAATGTCAGTGTTATGGGGATAATTAAATACCCATTTCTTCCGTACAAGTGTAACTGGAAAAAATATCCTCAGTATATAAGAAGACAGTAGAATACATTTCACATCACTCACAGGCGACGTAATTGTTTCAAGCGTTACTACAATGCAACTTGCTTTTATTTATGTAAATCAAAACGTATGCATTAACAAAGGCCGTGCTCCGACACGGGATGTAAAAAGCCTGGCACTTTAAGCACATTTGTGTTAGTTACAGTATGTTTTGAAACAACCGCGTTGAAAAGATAACTCATGTTTAGAAATTGTCACTTGTCCAGGGCTAACTTGTTTCTTATTATCTGATTTAGTAAGGATGAATAGAATACTAAGCGTGTTGCTGCCAATACATTACACTCGTTTAAATGAAAGAACTCAACCCTCTCCCTCATAATGTCTTTTCCCTTGAGAATTTTTAATTTAACGAAAGTGGTGTGCATAATGCAAGACCCCTCTTATGTCAAGGCTAAGAACTTGTATTATTACTCAATTGGCGGCTCGCTTTCCTCAGAATAGCTCTTGCCGTCAGAACATTCCGTCAATTAATGGTTTAGTTTCATAACCGTCTAAGTACCAATACTATTAGCTTTAAGGAAAACAATGAAAGAAACTAATGAACCAAATACTGGAGATAGACCCTACTAGAATATATTGGTAGTAACATCGTTTTCAAGATTCCACAGAATATTCTTAAATTTATTTGTCTGGCAATATAGAAGCATTTAAATTTATATTGTGAGAAATAAATATTTCGGTACTTGCAACCTTCAATTATATCGCACTACTAAGAAAGCACCGCCCTCGTAAACTACTTGACACCTCTCTCAAACTAGATAAAGTTATACATTTGTTAGTCCATGATATTACCAATTCTTTGCTAAGAATGGTACTACCGATCGGAGCTGCTGCTCCTAAAACCCAAGTCTGCTGAAAGACAACTTCCAATACCTTTGAAAAGAATTTCCTACAATCAATAGCCAAGAATTCTGGTAAATGGCAGACTTGGAGATTCCCTAAGAACTGTGTAAAACTCCTTTCGCAGTTCCTTTTTCTCTGCTATTCTCAAATTCTTACTCAATTTCCCAGACACCAACTGCTACGCATTTCAACTTTCGGAAACAGAATCTTTTTCAAAAACGGTTAGACAATTCTTTCACCTTCTATAAATTGACTAGATATGATTATATTTGCTCCATGTTCTTCAATACGTCATTCACAATTGCGATCATATAAATTCATTCCTATATTATATAATAACCTCCAAGCCACTTTTCATACTTAGCTGCTGTCGATCAGTGACCATGCAACCATTTATTTAAAAAGGATATACCGCAATATTATTCAACTCATCCAAGTCACTCAAATTAAATAATATTGGGAATGAGCATCGTATTCAACTTTCCGTTTCAGCCTATGAACAACTTTCCCCAACAAGAAAGTAACCTACAAAAACCCATCTGAATGTCGAAAACGGAGATTCTGTCATCTTTTTCTCAAATTTCGCTGGCTGGTCCGGTGAGCAGGTTGAAGCCGCGCTGGGAAACGGTTTTTGCTCCTTCGCCAGAGGCCCTCGCCCTGTGTGCGCACGGCGCCGGAGGAAACTCTGCCCGCGGGGGGGATGCGGGGGCAGGCGTGTGCCGTCGGGCGCAGCGAGGGCGGGGCGGGGCACAGGACGTCGCCGCTTACCCCACACGCGGAAGAGCGTGTTGTGTGCGTGCGTGCGCGCGCGCGCGCGCGTGCGTTACTCAACGTCCGGAACGTCCGGCGCCGGCGAGGCGTGCGGCGTGGGGTGGGGCGGGGTGCGGAGGACACGGGTGGGGAGGGGGAGAGCGGATTGCGTCAGCGGAGCGTAAAAAGCCTCGAACTTGGAAGCGGTGGTTGGGTGCGGGACGAGCGGCCGGCAAACGAGGAGGTGCGCGCGCTGCCCTGCGTGGAGGAACGCGTTCGCTTCGCCGCGGCGGCGCGGCGGGACGGCTGCGCTCAAGCTGCGCTGCGCTGAAGCTGGACAAGGTGTGGGGATATAGAAGCATCGTCTGGAACTGATGTGGAACGGAAGCGACGTCGTGGGTGATGTTGGGAGTGATGTCATCCGTGATGTCGAGGGCGATGGCGGGGGAGATGTCAGAGGAATGGCGAGGGCGATGACGATGCGATGTCAAGGGCCACATCGAAGGCGATATAGAGGGCAATGTCGGGGGCGAAGTCGGGGGCGACGTCGGGGGCGATGTCGGGGGCGATGTCGGGGGCGATGTCGGGGGCATGGCCGGGAGCAATGTCGGGGGCAATGTCGGGGGCAATGTCGGGGGCGTTGTTGAGGACGATGTTGAGGGAGATGTCAAGAGCGATATTAACAGCGATGTAAATGGCAATGTTGGGGTGATGTCGGGAGTGATGTTGGGAGTAATGTCGGAAGTGATGTCGGGGAAAATGTCGAGGGCGATGTCGGGGCCGATATTGTCGGCAGTGATGGCGAGGTCGATGGCGAGAGAGATGTCAGAGGAATGTCGGAGGAATAACGGGGGCGATAACAAGAGCCACGTCCGGAGCCATGTCGAAGGCGATGAAGGGGAGATGGTCGAGGGTGATGTTGGGGGCGATGTGAGCGATGTTGGGGGCGATGTTGGGAGCGATGTTGGGGGCGATGTTGGGGGCGATGTTGGGGCGATGTTGGGGGCGATATTGGAGGCGATGTTGGAGGCGATGTTGGGGGCGATGTGAAGGGCGATGTGAAGGGCGATGTGAAGGGCGATGTGAAGGGCGATGTGAAGGGCGATGTGAAGGGCGATGTGAAGGGCGATGTTGGGGGCGATGTGAAGGGCGATGTCGAGGGTGATGTCGGGGGTGATATTTGGGGTAATATCAGGGGCGATGTCAGGGCAGTGTTGCGGGGTAGCGTAGGTGGCGAGGCGGCTGTCAGAGCAAAGAAAGTAAGAGAGGGCTCCCCAGATATCTGGGTAGTAAGGGATTACAGAGAAGACAAAGAAAGAAGGAAAAAAAGACACGATGAAAATTGAATAAAATGTTACAAGGGTCCCAAGACAAATAGTTATCGTGTCGCCAGAATAAATCAAAAGACAACCTACAGTGTAATGTTGCCACAACTTCACAAATATTGAACCTCCAATAAAAAAAAATGTAACACTAATATGAACGACTAATGAATTTATGGTCCAATGCAATTCATTGTTTTGAAATAGTCAATAACTCATACGTTTGGGGATCAAATATTGTCTTTGAAAACCATATCTACAAAAAACCAAGTGATTACACATCTCAATGAAGGCTTTTTACATTTCATAAGTATTTAAAGAAATATAGCATATATCGTGAAGAATAAAAATGTTCGTGATGCAATAAAATACGATTACAAAAAAGAATAAATGTATTTGATACGTTATCAAATTGTCAATCCTAATTTACATTTGAAAAGAGGCGTGAAGGCTATAATTTTAACAAGCTTAACAAACCAATTTCAATTATTCGGTCCAAAAATCGAGAGGAAATGAACGAGGACAGACTGGGAAATTGCCATGAAAAGGTAATTGGAAACTACAAATATCGAGTCAACATAAAACGAAAATTATGTTTTTGCGAGAGAGCAGATAATTCGGAAGAGATGAGAGCGACGAGATCAGCATCAGCATGTGCAGTGTCACGGTGGCTAATGACATGTGACAGATGTTCGTGATTCACAATTGAATTTCTTTGTTTTCTTTTCGCGACTTCACACCGCTTGTTCACGACGGAAACATGTTTTTTCATGGTGGATTTTCTTTCTGTGAGTGGCGGTGAAAGTGCTTACAGACAGCTGTAGCGGACCCTAGCCCCTCACGAGGACGCTGCATTTCCATGTCTCATTTCCGTTGAACATTCGTCATTCTGTTGAGCGCCGCCGACGCAATGAAGCATTCTAATGGCCGATAGTTCAAGTACTGTTTCAATGGAAATCTGTTTACACTTCCTTTTCCGTTCGAAGAACTTTCCTTTCGGCCCGTCGTGGAGGGGGAGTTGCCAAACCAACGTTCCTAGTATAGTTTAGAAACTCAAGTGCGGCATTTCTGATTCAACATGAATATTACTGTGAACTTAGTAATTCTCCTCGACGTCCTATTTGATAACTCTTCAATGGTCTAAGGTGCACAGTACAGGTTTCACAGAAATTTCGGGTTTTCATCTATTATATTACTGACATTTGAGAGACAAAATGAAGATTCGTCGGACAAAACAAATCAGAATGAAACGCAACACTAAAAATTAAAATTCCAGGCATAGTTAATTTATAGCGACAAAACCCGAAAAATATGACATAATACACAGTTACATGTGACAATAAAAAATCGTTCATGAGAAAAATAAATAGAAATTATAGTTACTCTGAAGTATACTAGTGTGAAGTACAAAAAAGACCAAAAATTTACTGAAAAACGAAGCGGAGTGAAACAATAAGGAGTATTAAAGTAGAAACAAAGAGAAAAGAGAGTCACATAATGAAAGAAAAATCAAAGAAAATAAAATATACCGGGTAAGACGTGAAGAAGGAGGAGGAAATGAATGTAAAAGAGCACCACGGACACATAAATGAGAGCAGTAGAGTTTTAAAAAATGGAAATTCGAGGATAGAGAAGTGGAAAGACATGTAAGTGCTCAGACAAGTACGTACAGGGCTGATGGCAGTCCAAAGGGTGATTACGACCCAACTTCCACGCTAGCTTTCGACGAACGATTTTCGGCGTTTAGCGAATGCGCGTAGATGAAAGGGTCACTGCCGCCTGCGGTGCCGCTCTGCGCTTCGGAAGACGCTCTGCGCTTGCGCACGTTCGCTAAAATTTCGAAAACCGTTCAACCGTCAAACGTGATTGATTGATTCATTAATGATTCGGGCACGTCAACGGCGAAGGTCATTATTCTCATAACTGTAGTGCATATTTCTTTATTCACACGAGGTGACGGTGATCTTCCCCAGCTGGATTGCGAAATCAGGCGCCGACCTACATCGTCTTGCGAGGATATTCCCTAAACAGATATCTATCACCAGCGGGACGTCCTAACTGGTACAAGCTATAAGCTACCAACTGCTCTCCCGACAAGTGTGGTAGTGTAGTGCATGTGAGTGTATCGAGAGATGAGAATAGTACAAGAGGAAGTAAAGATCGCGTGCGATCCGTAGTCCGTTTGTTGTGGTACTGCACTGACATTTGCCTGGTATTGGTCGGAGAAACTACGGAAAACATCCGATCAGAACATCTAGAATTCTCCTCCAGACATCGGTTGAATTCGACATAGCTATCTAGCCTGTGTCGAAAATCCTGCCACCGCCGGGATTCGAACCCTAGGACTTCCCGGTCAGAGCACTGTAGTGATATCAGTTGAAGCCCTGAGCCACCTTTGCCAGTCAGCGGTCAGAAGGAAGCGTGTAATTATTGTTAGTTTGTCAAATATTGTATGCATTGTCAAAACCTGTATTACATGAAAACCTTTGAAAGATCTTATGGTCGAACAAAGGTGATGAATAGATTCTATTGGGCATTTTGAGCCGATTGTCCCACGAGCAAACGGTGTCCCCATGCCTGGGCCTAAACTAATTCCCACGCTTGAGGCGTAAGAGAGTCATGCGGGCAACATGACGTTTTCCCTTCCTCGTAACTTGCAGACTCCGCAGATCTGAGCTTTGTTTCGTTACACAGCGACAGAAACTGAGACGATTTTAAAGGAAAGCAGAACTCTTCTTTTGCCTCGGCCGGGAATCAAACCCGGGACCAAGATGAATCAATATGCGAGTATTTATTTAAAAAAAAGAAAGCAATAAAACGCCCCACGTCTTTCCGAAATGACGTCCTTCCGTTCCTGGGCGCCCGCGTGTCGCGGGAGGCCGGCGGAGCGTGATGCGGAGCGCGCGAGGCGCGACGCACTCTCATCTCCGCCGCCGACGGGCGCCGGAGGGGGCGAGGCCGGGCGGAGCGGAGCGGAGATGAGCGGAGCGGAGATGAGCGTAGCGGAGCGATCGTGGCTCCCTCGGCCGCGAAGACGCTCGCGACACGGCCGCGCACGCACTTTCGCGCACGCGTCGCCCCCGTCATCATGCGGCGCCGCCGCCGCCGCCAGCGCGGGTTTCTCCGCACGCGTGCGCGTGTATGAAAGTGTAGGCGCGCGCCGTCGGCATACGCGGACGAGCCCGCGCGCTCCTCACGTGGGCCACTTTCCTAAGCCTGGGCCCCGCCCACCGTTCGGCCACGCCCACCGCGCCGAATGGCGTGCGAGACGGTGCGGCATACCACGCAGCTACAGGCGAGATTGGAGATGCTGGTCGCTCTGCATCTACACAGTCGATTCCTTTTCCTGTAGGAGGTCCTCACTAAGAATCAGAATACTGACCGGCTAGATTTTTGTGTTATAGTTTTTTTTATTACTATGGTTCCCAACTATGGCTCTTAGCCACCGTGGACATAAGACAGACATTAAGATATATATATATATATATATATATATATATATATATATATATATATATATATATACTCCGATAAATTTCGTCGCAGACAGTCATTGCCTTTTTATCACTCCAAATACTTGGTTGTATGGGCAATTGCAAGGTATCGTTTTGAACTAATTCACTTTATTCGATCTAATTAGATTTTGATATAAATTCTGCGACAAAAATCTGGGTCTCTACATAAGAAAAAACTCAACATATCACACAGTGGCGCATCCAGCGGGGGGGGCCTCGTGGGGCTTCAGTCGCCTCCTCAGAAGATAATGTTAAATATTGAAACATATAGTCTTTACTAATTTTCTGTGCAAATGATACACATTCAATACATCAGTTGTTAACTTTATAGATATTAACAATGAAAACACTTTTTAAATGCAGCATAAATATAAAATTCTCCATAAGAAAATCTCACGTCCGCTGGACACTACGCTGGACAGCCACCCCTCCTCCTCGAACAATTCTGGGCGTGCTTCTAATGACACTTCATACATCTCAAAATGAAGCATAAATGACGTTCAGAGATGCATTCGGCCGATGAGTTCTCATTAGGTCCGAGTTCCCTGTTGAGTTGAAGACCCAGTCAAGGGTCGTGGCAAGGGCAAACAGCGATGCGAGGCGAGGCGAGCGATGCGTTCTGGGCGTGCTCAAGTTGGGACTCACGAGGAGGTAAGGGGAGCACTCGTGCGAGACGCGAGAGAGGGGGCGGGGCGGGGAATGGAGACGGGCAAACGCGTGCCTCCGCCACTTCACCCGGCAGCCCGCCCGCCCGCCCGCCCTTCACCGAAGCGGCGTGGCGCGGCGTGGCGCGGCGTGGCGCGGCGGGGCGCGGCGGGCCTGCACTCCAGCCCGAGACCAGACCGGTCCGGGCGTCCGTGACCTTGAAACAGTGACCTTCACATCACTAGGGTAAGCCTCCCACTGCTGTGCACCCCTCCCTGCTGAGATCGGAGAACCGTAGAATTCACTACGGGTTCCGGAGGAAGCACTTGGACTGCCGCCAGTGATTGTCCGACCGATTGCGTTCAATCACCTTTAGGTGTATCAGTGCGGTACGAATAGGTAATTCCATTGATTGAATCCTTGAATTCGGAAGACGGTACGATATCCGAAAATTTATCATGTGTTCGAACCATTCAAATCCTAATGATATTTATTATTATTTATCATCGAAGACATAAACGGTCAGAGTCAATATTAATTGAGTTTCCGGGCTGAACGGCCTTGTTCCAGTTGGAGTTGAAAGGGCCAAACTATCCTTTTACGAGTCCTGTGAACGTCCTCATTGGTGGCGAAGTATTCTGAAAGGCAACTGGATAGCAATTGTTATTAATGCTGTTATTATTATTATTATTATTATTATTATTATTATTATTATTATTATTGTTATTGTTATTATTATAAGAAGTACGAAAGATTCAAACTGGGAGCGGTAGCTCAGTGCATCGACTGATGTCACTGCAGCGCCTCTGACCGGGAGATCCTAGGTTCGATTCTAGCGGCCAGCTGCTCTGATCGGTAGTTTTCCGTGGTTTCTCCGATCAACACCAGGCGAATGCTGGAGCAGTACCCTACCAAACGGGCCACGGACCGCGCGCGATCTGTCCTTCCTCTTCCTTGTCCTATCCTCTCCCCTTACACACACACTTACACTAACATGCACTACACTATCACTTATTCCGGGAGACCGATCGGGAGCTTAGAGCTGTCCCGGCTGAGGCGGTGCCCCGTTGGTGGGAGAGTCCTGGTTAGGGGAAAACCCCACTAACCGACGGTAGGTCGGCGACAGATCTCGCCATCCAGCGGGGAAGATCACCGCCAACTCCGGAGAAAAACACGCACTACACTAACTGGACTAATGACCAAAGCAGTTGACGTGCCCGGAAACACGAAAAAATCAATCGAAAAAATCAATCAACGAAAGATTCAAGAATCGAGTGATGGGAGAAAGAACCTAAGACTGATTTAAGAAAATCTACGATTCGTTCCGCTGGACTCAATTATTTGAATTCTTTTCCTGTTGCCTAACAAATAATATAGATACTATTTTATCTTTTCCTGCGTCAGCCTGCTAATATTTCATGTATCATTTTGCAACTACATACATCAACTGATTTAATTTCTATTTGAACACAGAATGACAAAATGTTGTGGATTATTATGATATGAATTTGCTTCGCTGATGTCCATCCATATCCGCCTCTGGCATTAATTTAGGTTGTGACGTTAATTTATTTCATATGCAGGATGTCATACAATGTAAGCACGTGAAACGTAAATGACTGAAAGAAATTACACTGTGTAGCGAGTGGAAACTGGAAATGATCATGTTTGTTCGACGCGTGCGCAAAACATTTAAATATTTTTTGTTTTATTAAACCACTGTACAATTTGAATACTTCAAAATTCTGAAACTGTTAAAAGTTGATCGGCGCGCAAGTTCTCAAGGTCGGATGTTTTCATGGCCTCATGATTCTCGCTAAACGAGTCATGCCTGCAAACACCACTTCTACTTTCATTCACCTATTTGCTCTGCTAACGTCGGTTATTTACACAACGGTTTTCTCTATATCACTTTTACTTCAGAGGTCTCATCGTTTCGCACCCTGATTTGTTTTCACTCATTTACACTTTAGGAGAGGCTGCGTAGAGTACCGCTTTCCAATAACTGTTTTCGTTGAATTCGGTACATATTTTCACCTTCGCGTGAAACCATGAAAATGAATTCAATTTTGCAGCTTCTTTAGCTTTAAGTGTAGATCATAAGTAATGAAACTTCTTGCTCCTTGAAACATCCTTGCACAAATTAATCATGTCAGACTCAATTCCGATTTGGTTATTGGGGCAATTTCAAGAATCGGAAATTAATAATAAATTGGTCGCAGATGTCACTTCGGTGAGTGTCTGAAGTTAAGTTAAAAGGAAATCAATTATCGAATACTAAGTAACTACTCTAGTAACTACAGGACACTGCAACAAATTTTTACTGCATTACTCGACACTTTGTTGTCAAAGTTTAATACTATATTCAGAGACACAAATGAGGTTTTCTATTATGATTTTTTTAAAATTTATTAAACATTTTCAAAATTTGATAGCACAAGCACATAGAAAATTACAATACACTAATTTCAGAACGGTATTGCAGTGAAAGTGTAAGAGGGCAAATTATCTACAAATTTTATGGCTTAATTCCTTCCAGTCGGCGGGAAAAACGTTTCGTTCGTAAAAAGAATCGTACAATAATAGAAATTTTTAGTTCACAAGAATAGAAATTTTCTTAAAGAAAAGGACTTGCGTGTCTTAGCAGAAAAGCAAATCATTTCAGAGAAACTTCTTACCACGACGCCTACTCTCTAATAGTAAACAAGCGAAATGAACGTTTCGAATGTGTCAGCATTATTCTCAAATGCACTAATTACTTCACACAAGAATCTCATAAAGTCAACCATCACCTTAACGAGCAAATAAACTTACAGCGTACAATAACCTTACACGTAAGTGTTATTTCCAACCGGAATGAAATAGAAGTGAGCGCGAAGCGCTAGGAGTAAAAGAAAAAGAAATGAAGCAACTTGGCGACTCCGCAGCGGAGAAGAAAACCGTGTATTTGGCGGAAGAGGGCGGAGGGCGCGGGTGCGGCGCGGACGCGAGCGCCGCCTAGGGGGCAAGTGTCACGTTACAAACTCGGCCCAAACTGATAACAGAAAGATGAGGTTCGCAGCGCACGTGGAGGGTTCGGAGCCCGCGGGGGACGGGTGCCGCGCCTGATAAGGGCGTGGGAGGCGAACAAAGGCGTGCCGCGCGGGTTCACCAAGGGCTGCCAACCGTCTGGAAGACGGGCAGCTTCTTACAGAATAGATTATCACGGGAACTTTTATCGATAGAAATGTGGAATATCGATAGAATCTTTTGGAATTATATTTATGTTTTTATTATTTTTACTTGTTAATTTTGTATTACTTAATACATATTATTTTATTTATTTAGGGGAAAATATAACACACGAGGAAGAAAATAATGCTTGAAATTTAAAATGAAGTTATTTTTAATTGTTCTGGTTTTAATAAACCTCTAAATATAATCGGTATGGTTCCAATCAATTACTTTCGGATTCCTCACACGAAAAAATATTAAGTAGAAAAGCGGTACTATATTATCTATTTTTCAGGTAGAATTTATTCAATTAAACCTCATACCCTGCCTCAAAGTTTCATAAAAACCAATGGCATTGAATGGAATTAATTCATCGGAATTGAAACAAAATGGCAAAAACTTAATTGTGAATGGCCACACTTACATTTATTGGCATTCCCAGTTTTCCATGCTAATTGTAATATATTCATGATGGTGAAAATAATAACCTCAATGCAAAAGGAATCACTTAAATTATCTTTACGGCGTCTTTGAGATTGGAACTGTGCTCGCGACTTCCCGTCCGTGCAACGTCGTCTTCTTTATTTTTCCTCTCGCATCGGGTGGTTGGCTACCGCACTCCGGCGTCTCTGGCGAGCGAGAGAGCTGCGCGGATTTTCCGCGCGGATTTCGCCAGCCCTACTTCTAATTCTCAGGAGATGCGAAGCCGCGAAAAGATCACTCCCATGTCTCCGCTCCCCCGCGATTCTTCGCGGAACCCACTTCGGGCACTGGGAAAGCAGCCTGTGTGCGCGCGCGGCGGCGGCCTCTGGGGAAACGCGCTCGCGGTCCAACAGAGAGAGGCACGGGAATGTGCGATAGTAAAGTCACGAAAGTAGTAAAAGCGGGAGCCGTGGGGACCTTAGGAATTTTTTTTTTGGCGTGTGTTCGGGCGAACTTTTTTTTTCGGCAGCGCATCATTCAGTTAGGACGGGAAAAATCGGATTTGTACTCGCTGCGGAAGTTTTATCTGTTTATTTAGTGAAGTTACTTGCATAATGCTGCGAAACTGGTGACAAAATTCTGTTTGCTTTATTTCTGAACAATGTTGCGTCGATGTAAAGTTTACACGACAGAAATGCGCGCTACATTTTTGTGCGAGTTAAATCAGCCGTCCGGTAGAACGACCATGTGGGACACGCAAAAAAAAAATTATGGCGTGGGAAGGGATGACCCGTCCGCAGACGTGTCGCTGATGTGAAAGAGACACGACGGGATGGTTCGAGTGGACGGCGAGAAGGAAAATCAATGATTGTGCAGAATTCGCGACAAGCGGCAAACGCGAGGACAGTCCGCGGACGTTGGGAGTTGATATGATGCAAATAGAGGAAAATGGTTTGAGATGCCACAGATACAGAAGGAAAGGGTAGGAGAATTAAGGAACAGAAAACTGACGTAACCAGCAAAGAAGAAGACGAAGAGGAGTGCGTGGATTGGAAGACACGGCACATACAATGGTGGGGGCGATGGGGAACCATGAAGAGTGGGCAGGGTGTGGAGAGTCATTACGACGGTCCAATGCAAACGACGGATAGAAATGAGCTTTGGGTAAAACTTGGAATTTTGAAGGGCTAGGAAAAGTTTGAAAAATTCATGAACTCTGTGCACAAGGATCTAGATCGTTGAGTTGAATAGCGGTTAAAAGTAATACGCAGTGATCTCATCGTAATTTCTCGTTCATAAATACATTTGTATGTGATTATTGATGTTTGCTTTACGCCACTGATTAATTCAAGTTATATATTAGTGTAAATGTATGTATTAATCTAACAGTAATATTCGCAGTCATAATTTTCCAGTCTGTTATCGCATATTTGAACAAACAACGTGAATGTTGATCACACTAAGTTTATTGTTTATTATTGAAACAGAAACATAATTTCTTCATCAGTGCAGAATCATATTGTTCGTGGATTCGCGGTGAACAGACTCACGAATGTTAACGTCGATTTAGTACATTTTAATTTGTAACAAAATGCGCTTGAATGTGAATCGCGTCAGGACACAAACTTCATTTCCAGTTCCTCTCGCATCTCAATGCAATACGTTTGAGAATTATTACACCTCGCCTCAAGTAACTTGAGATCCCCTCGCCGCTACTTTCCAAATACCGCCGTAAACCCTGGACGAGGGTTCTCGACACGGCAGGCGGCGGGCGGGCGGCGTGGGCGGCCTAAGTGGCCACGCAGAGCCGGGAACGCCCACGCCCTGGCCCCGGCGAAGGCGGCAAAATAGCGGGGGACGCTGACAGGAAGCGCGCGGGCGGGGTGGTGCGGGGCGGGGGCCGACGCGGGGGCGGAGGCGGCTGCGCGGACGTGTGCATCGGGGAAAGCCGGAGCTCTCCTGGGGCAGCGCGACAGGATCCGGGAGCGGCGAGAGTGAAAGTGGCGCGCAATCCGCCCGGGCGTCTCTTCGCGCGCGGCCCCGCCCCTGTCCCCGTCCCTGTCCCAGTCCCCGCGCCCTCTCCTACCCCGCCCCCGCCACCACCCCGCCTTCGCCGTCTCCGACGCCGGCCGTAGCACGCGCGCGGGCCGGGCAGGTCGCCACGTTGAACTCGTCAGCCGGATACGCTACCGGAGGTGCGTCACGCGACTCACGGATTTCATCTCGATCGTTCTCACCGGCCGAGGGGGCTCACGCCGTCACCTGATGTCTCTCCAGTGCCTCCGACCGGGAGATCCTCGGGTTCCAGTCCACACGGTGGCACAATTCTTGGCATTGACTAAAGAGCTATATCTAATTCAGCCGGTGACTAGGGAGGAATTCTAGCGGCTGGTAGCTCTGAAGCGGTAGCTGATAGAATTCCGTGGTTTTGCCGATAATCATCTGGCGAATGCCGGAGCAGTTATTCTAAAAACCGGACGCGATCTTTCCTTGCTCTTCATTGGCCCGTCTTCATCTCTTACTCACACACTTACTTGCACTACAATACCACACATATTAGGAGACCAGTCGGAAGCTTAATATTTCTCCCAGTTGGGAGGTACCCCGCTGATATACCTGGATGGAGAAAATCAGGATTCCTAAAAGCTATATTCAAAAATATAGCTTTTAATAGTTTTCTATACTAACGTAAGTTATTCAATAATCAATTATTTACGTTATAAATAATAAGTCAACAAATAAAAATACATTTTATATTGAGCATAAATAAAAAAATTCTTCTGAAGAAAACATCGAGACGGCAGGACACTGTCCTGTAGCTCCAACCCCTAGCCCCGAGAAAAAATTCTGAATACGCCTCTACATTTTGTATATTATATTCACTCCAGGGTAGGTATTAAAGAATGCAAAACTTCCGGAAGTTTGTAGTCGGTTTGTGTTAACTTAAGCTACTCATTTTGCTACAACAACCGTTACGCACGAAAGCCGTCCCAGAATTACAGACATAGTGTCGCAGTCGCGGACTGGATTCCCATTATATTCAAAGTACTCCATTCTTGATTCAAAAATTTGCTGTTTTTATGTCAATGTTCAATTCAATCTTGAATTCGAAATTCTTCCCTAAACCTATAATCGCTTAAGACAATTGTTAGAAGTGTCCTCTTAAAACCCTCTTTTTTTAAAAAAATTTCGAAAACTCATAGATTTTGCTTTCAAAAGACTTACAGACAAAAAATTAGGGAGCGGATTTCTATGATTTTGCATATTTTTGTCCGTTACTTCAGGGCGGAGCTAAGTGAAATTTCTCGAAATTTGATGAGAATTGGACATTACGTATATTAATATGTTAGTGCATATTTGTGCACATTCGGTTGTTTTTTAAAGCATATTTCATTTTTTAGGGCATAAAAATTCTCTCCCTACTTATAACATAATTATTAACAATTTTCTTTCGTATTTGTTCAACACAGCATTTTTGAAATATAATTTTGTATTTGGAAGTAATTTATACCTCGAAATAGAAAATAGAAAACATTTCTCAAGTTGATTCATAATGAATCGTTGAATAATACATTCTGTTTGCTCGGAAATATTTCATTTTTATGAGAAACAGTGAAATTACCTCTTTACGCCCCAGCTTTCGAAGATGATATCAACTTTTTTTAATATTTTGTTGGCAGGAAAGAAAAATGACACGTAAGACTTTCATCTCTTACATTTAAATTTCAATCATATCAAGTACCAAGTTTAGTTACGTTAATTCGTAAAAACGTTCTATTTATAACCAAGTATCTGACGTCGAACGTGTAGTACAGTAGTTTTCCTTTAATCTAGTCAGTCATCGTCAGTCATTACCGTTTATCCCTTCGACCAGGGCCTTCGGAGCGGAAAACCTCGGAATGTTTTCTTGTAAGTGGAGATTACGTTCAGCATTCAAGATTCTGTTCTATTTTCTATGCCATGTTCCTGTTCGGGACTGTTTAATTCTCAGACTCATGTCGAGAGTGTGATAAATGTTTATCTATGTAATTATTGTACGTAATAAAAAAAAACGTAGATGAACGATTGGAAGATAACTGTCTGTGATTTCTCACACGCACAACACACACAGTATTGTGTGTGTGTGTGTGTGTGTGTGTGTGTGTGTGTGTGTGAGAGAGAGAGAGAGAGAGAGAGAGAGAGAGAGAGAGAGAGAGTACATTATCTGTTCTTTTAAAGCCAATAATTTGCTTCAGATTCGCATCAAAATATGGTGTTGATTATGAATGTTTTAGGAACATTCGTACACATGATGCAAGTTGACAATTGCCTTAAGACGATTGTTCCAACATTAAAACAAACAAGTGAACAATCACAAAAGACGATATTTTACCAACTTTTGATGTGACGAATAATACAAACCCATGTGGACTTTCTTCCTGTACGTTGACTCATTACTTTGTCAGTAGGCCAATACCCAACGCACCTGGACCAATAAGCATTG
This sequence comes from Teleogryllus occipitalis, assembly GCA_011170035.1. Classification (NCBI taxonomy): domain Eukaryota; kingdom Metazoa; phylum Arthropoda; class Insecta; order Orthoptera; family Gryllidae; genus Teleogryllus; species Teleogryllus occipitalis. Next base: position 101,842 of record BLKR01003081.1, on the reverse strand, counting down.
TCATATCTACCAACCCACGTTTTATTTTGCAATTTACTTTATTTCAACACCTTTATTTAAATATAATATTTTAAACTGTGGAAATCATAAACGAGGCTCCTAGAAAAGAATTTACTTTGTTCACGGCGGGGGGGGGCAAAATTATTACTTTTTGAAAGGAATGTACCAATCTCTCTAGAGGGTAGGATACTCAACATCCCTCACCCTTCAATTGGCACCGTGTAAATATATGGTGCAACATACATTTCCAAAATGACGAAGAGACGAGATCTACTGAATATTACACAATCCTGCAAGAAGCGCCAGAGTTTGGGTTTTTCCTTCGCTGTCTAAATGCCTGTCCTCAGGATCCGGGAGGGGCAGTGAAAGGGCCATTGGTCTCCGCGGGTCCGCTTCCTGAAGTACGGGCTAGAGGCGCAGCGCCGCACACGGATGCCATGTCACATAACAGCACGGATTTCCGTATGACTCATGGACGCCAGGGAAGACCAAAGGAACTTATGTCATTTCTTGTTGCGGGTAGACGACCATTCCAGGGAGAAAGTAGTTGAAATTCCCCTCAGTTTTCTTACGTTATATTGATAGTTTTACTACTACTTCGAGATATCTCGAGAACATGTCAAAATATTTCCGAAAATGTCCTTGTAACTTCTGCGTTGCAAAATTCATTGACCCCATTTCTTAGTTTGATCGCTGCTAGGGAGAATATGCGTGTTAGACGTTGTTCATGAATATGAAACTATTTTGTAAATATAGCGTTTTAGCAGCCAACAGATATTTTTCAGTATTCTCCACATCATGTTTCTGCAAAATATCCAGAATGTCTTTATGAATTAGAGACAATAGTTTTCAGTAAAAAACACACCTAAAACAAACAAAAAATATTCAAAACTATAAGACAAAAATTGTACTAAAAATTAACTCATGAACAGCACAGTCTCTAAACGAGATAAACCTAACAACAGGATTATATGGTACACATCTAGAACGGCATTCGAAAACGCAGAATAAACATTTACGGACTTACGGAAAAATGGACCATCTGCCTTATCAAACCAGCTGAATTTTATGAAAACGGAGTAAAGAAACACACAAGGAAAGGCGCCGGTAAATCTAAAACGGATTCTCAACTCTCAATAACCACATCAACATTTATAAAATTGATATAAATCTTTAGTTCATTTGAATCAATTTTTCAATTAATAATGTTCATATTTATCAAGGGATATGAAAGAGAAAACTGGAAAACTTTAAACCGAAGAAAGAAAAAAAATATATGAAAATAATTAAGGAAATCTGAGCTTGCAGAAAGTAAGAAAACGCTTCTGAGTATTGCCTACGAAAAAATTATAGAGCTACGAATTTTGTGCGATGTAAATTAAAGGGTCATATTCAGTTCGTTTTAAGAATAGCTGGAACACTGGAAGAAAATCACTATCGAGGTGCGGTTAATCGAGATAAAGAAAGAGAAAAATATTAATTTGCTATTTTACTCATAATATTTCAAGACAAAAAGAAGGAAAGTGTTTCTGCAATAATTTCCCGTATTTTCAGGGGCTTGTGTCTCTTTCTCTACACTTCTATTTGTATAATTTTTGTATATTATTCATATATCAAAGTTTTTATTAGTTTCAAACAGTTGGAAATATCAAAAATCTTATCTATACGGTTATCTCTTTCCGAGAATTATAAATTTTGTATATCTCTACCCCTTCATCGGATTCTCCTGAGCTCACTAATCTCTGAATGTAATGCACCAGTTGCCGGATAACATCTCGCAGAGAAGGAGAGCTCGTTCTTCATGCATACTTGTGAGAAAATTAGAAAGTTCTCGTGAGTAGATACATGGAGATTTCCGATATCAAACGAAAACTTGCGGTTAATTGCTGCATAATGGTGCATTTGCTGAGAAAATTAAACTTTGTTGAGAGAGTGTTCGAAGATGCATAAATTTATACAGCAATTAAAGGAAGCTTCACGGTAGAATACAGGTACTGAATCGTACAATTACTTTACTCTCAACTAAAAGATACATCGCTCCGTTGGATACAACAAGATATTAAGCTATGAAGTGTTTCTGATAGTGTAATGAAGAAAAGTAATAAAAATTATACATTATTAACTACGAAAATATAACTTAAAATGCCATTATTATATTGAGCAGATACTTATGCTCTCTGGTAGTTTCAAACACTACAAACCAAGACCCATAAACAAAGTATGCAACACGTATGAAACATTGATTTATAACATGAGAAGCCAAACAAAAATATTACACAATTACAGATTCCTTAAAAAAAAGAAGAATACAAAAATCTTCAGAAATAAAAGTTTACACGTTTATGTAGTACTTCTTACAACACTAGAATGATGGATTTGAATCGAACGAATCCGGGATTAAAACAAGCTATATCTGCGTCCTTAATCATACTTATCGACGAAACGCGTCTCTTCGCTTCTGGTCGAGCGTTGAACGCGGAGTAATCCCCCATTAGTATCTATTTTCAAACGCTCTCTGAATTCCAGAGGGCGCAGTATTTTGTGTCTTGTCTCGTGTAGTCAGTTGTCAAAGAGGACCGCCAAGTAGCATCTCAGCATACGCGCCTCTTCGTCACTACCCGGCCATCTCCACGCGCCCCTGCGTCACTACCCAGCGGCCATTATTGGGAAGGAATTGGGAAATGGGTAGGGTTTAGGACATTTCGCAGGAGGTTGAACTTGCCCTTGTGAAGCAGCGAAACCTGTTTTTGTTCGTTACACTATATTTTAGTATTAGAAGTAACGCATCAAATATGACGGCACGAAATCAAACTCTCTTATTAATAATTCATTGAAATGAATAGTAAAACACAATTGCGGTCATCATCTATTCCCCTGCCATAAGAGCAAGGAGCACGGTTTTACCTTTTCAGGATTGTCCTTCCCGGGTGTCCCGGATGTCCCTTCCGGGTGGTAATTTTATTATACCCTTTCCTCGTTTATTTTTACTAAATAATTTTATACAATGAAGTGTGTTATTAATAATAAATCTGTATTTTTGTTTGTTTTACTAATTAATAGTGGATGTAGTTGAACTTGACAATGCCTTCTAATTCATCTCCTGAAACTTTTCCATAATCACCAACGTTTACATCCGTAAAGCTCGAAGTCGTCCGGACAATATAATCCCTCGACCTCAGAAGATCATAAGATCTGAAATTCTGACTTCTTCTACCCAAAAGTTGGCAGTTTTGTGGTGTCTACCACAAGAGAACCAAGAAGAATAAACCAAGTTAGGAATAAACCAAGTTACCAAGAAGAATAAAATTTTAAAATATTATAACAGAAGTCACAAAAAAGTTTTTCCTCTAGAATTCCATCAAAAATTCTTGAATTTAGAAGGTATGTGAAATGTCATGAACGTGAACATGTAGTGTTAAAACAACGTTCTCATTCTCATAGTATTATTTGCAATACAAGGCGAATCCGTGCGAAGATTAATGGAGGATTACTCCCAAGCGCGCACATTAATGAAGGATTACTCCCCAGCGCAAAGCGCTCAACGTCACTTAAGGGGCTTGGAGACGCGTTGCGTCAAGTTGTAGACGCAACAAATTAAAAAAAATCTTCCACACAATGGAACTCCAATGCACAACCAGCGACAGGGCACGTCACGTACTGGTGGCCTCATTGACGGAACAAATTCGAGTGTTTCGAACGAGAAAAAAATGCTCGGGCTTGGATTTGAACAACACCGCGTAGGCGGCCGCGTTCAACAACCTTATTCATTGGGTTATCGAAGAGGGAGGTTGTTCCAGCAGTCAAAAAACATACTGAAATATATAATACATATTACATTTTCAAAAGTTTTGAAGTTTTAATGACATGACTTAATCCATAGAAGTCGTTGCATTTTACTTTATCGTTATAAAAATGTAAAGAAAAAAATTGTAGGAGCTTATCAGAAAAACTTGCTTACTCATTTCCAGAAAAATGTTAGGATTGAATTCAAAATTACGCGAAACTACCAAAATACTTCTGAAGAGTGTAAAAAGTAAAGATTTAGTATTGTAGAACAGATCAAAACTAGATCTCTAGTTTCAATATTGAATATTTAGGAGAGGTTAAAAAAGTTGAAGAATTTCTTAGGGGCTCTGTTAGTTGTTAAGTTGAAAGGTTCGTTGTAAATTCGCAGAGCCTTTAGTTGCAACATATTGAAGACTGTTTAGGTGCTAGGGTTCACAGATGGACGGGTGGACAAAGGACGAACACACGGACAGACGGGCAGAAGAACGACAGACGGGCAGAAGAACAGACAGACGGAAAAGCAGTCTGACGGATAGACGGTCGGTTAGACGGGCACAGAGATGGATGGACAAACAGATGGACAGATGGATGGATGGACAGACAGACGTTTAGAGAAAAACAATTTTCCGATATAAGGGACCACTAAAAGGTTCGTCTGCGTCAATCTCGTAATCGAGTTTATGCATAATTACATAAATTTCTCTTAAGATACAATACAAGAAAGTAAACCTTCTAACGAGAAGAATCACACAAAAACTCTTCATAAAACGTTCGTTTCGAACGAAACATGAAAATATATCGTTTTTACCCGTATTCTTTCATGCACATTCCCATAAAAGGGTTGCATTGTTTGCATTACAGATCATAGGAGTACAGTTCGTTATTTAGTCCTTACAGTGAGTTCTTAACTATAACCAAACAAAGGCTGCAAACGCTCATATCACGTGTCGAAGGGAAGCAGCGCTCGTGGACAACTGCATCGGCCGGCTCACAGAAAACGAGGATGGTACCTATTCTCCGAGCAGGTTTATTTTCCTCTCCTCTTGCGTCTCCCCCACAGGGTCAGCGATTTCGCGCGCTTATCCTCCGCGGGGGACTTTCACGGGTCACGATATCCCACTCTGAGGACGCCACACGAGTAACAAACAGTGTTTAGAGTCACGTCTTCACTTCGTGTGAGCCTCGCAGCTTTCCTCGCCTTACATACGGCCGGCCGCCAAGAATTTCGCTTTCCTCGGGACGAGGGTCGGGTGACTCGCCGTCGCCTCCGCCGCTGTTTCTGTTGCGTCGCGACCGCAGAGATACCTTAGGCCGCATTGGTAGAGAGCTGCGGATTTTCCAATGTGTTCACTCGCTCAAGTGGAGAGTGTCTGCGGAGGGAGATATCACTCTTGCTGGAGAGATCGCTATGACTACTTGGACTTGAGATGCAGCGAGTGCTTCAAGTGTAGGCATACGTGACGTGACGTGATATGCGACCTTTCACCTTCGATTCGGTGTCCCAAGGCTTTATTATAGATTTTATCAATCGTATATATTCCTTCCACGTACCATACTATTCACCACGGCTCAAGAAATCGTCGCAGAAGGGCACGGAACGGAATATATTTATTGATTTGTACACAATATTTTAAATAAATTTATTCAGTTCAAACAGCATATAAAATCTCAATTTTCATCAATCATGTTCGTCTATCTGAAAAACTTTACATTGTATGATTATTTCGAAAAATTCCATGAACCTAAATTCACATGTGTGATTGCTTTAAAACGAAATTTCTCTGCCTTCTCTATAAATTCATTTACAATATCGTCTCGAGGGCATACTTCGTTATCGTTCGACTCGTGTATAGTTAGGAAAATGTTGCCATCATTAGCTAGCTCCATTAGTTGTTACGTTCAACGCTTCAATATTCGACAAACTCTTTTAAAGAATATAAAAGAAAGCACAAGAGTTTTCTCAAAGAATGGAAGTATTATTTTGCGTAGATTAACGAACACTAAATCCTTTCGTTTCGCTAATCGAATCGACACTCTACAATCTCTCGATTTCATTATTGCAGTGAACGCGTCATAAATCCAATTATGGGCCAAAAGTCTTAGAACCAATTAGAGAAATCGTTCTGGGAAAAGTTTGAAAGCAAAGTTACGGATCCAAGTCGACAGAAAAACCTGCATTCGGGATTATCGTTCTTTTGGTAGGTAAACTGGGAAAATAAACTAAATGAAAAAGAGCATGTGCATTGGACAAAAATTGCTGTCAGTTACGTTTTCATGATATCATTAATTCATTAATTGAATCAAATTGAATAATAGGTAAGTTATATTTTTACAACGAAGAAACTAACTTACTACTGAGAAATTATAAACAATAGCTGGAGGTAACAATTTGCTATATATTACATAGCAGAGTGTAGAATATTATAACGTTTTTCTCACTTCCAAGTAATTTGGTAATTTCCCAGCGAGATATGTCTGATTTAATGCTAGACTGACTTTTCTACTCCATGTAGCAACGTTCTATACACGGTGATATACAAGGTTCTTAAAAAAAAGAGATAGATCACATACATTTTTCGAAGTATTGTATTTCATTTTTAGCAACTTATTTTAAGTCTCAGAACACATGACAATCAAGTTTCCTCAGTATTACAATATTGTAAACATTGCTGCCAACACTCATCAGTAAAGTTTGTTTTGAATGAAAATAATGATTCGACTCTTAGAACATCGTTGTGTTAAGAGAGAAAATAATTTCTTAGTTGAACCCAATTTTTAAGTCAGATCCTAAGCTGTACCTTACACTGTTTAGTCCAAGTGCAATGCATGTTTAAACATTCTAATATTTAAGTGTTTATTATCAAACAAAGATTTAAATCCTACGATTGAACTGCACAGAATATCAAAAAGTCCATTTAATTTTACTTATATTTAGAGCCCATGTACGCTTTCAGCACCCGTGCTGTGGAGTGAGGGTACTCAGAAGAAATAGCCATAAAAATGTATTGAGAACAAGTTGAAAACACTGATTTACCACTCGCAATTTTTTGTATATACAACGCTACAGTGCACATTGTTAGAACGTTTTTCTCACATAATCGGTTCTCATATGATCAAAATTATATTTTGCAGTTACGATAAGAAGTAGTTGAAACATTGTTCCACAAAATTACTAAATATATCGCTTATACCGTTACGGCCCATGCCACCATTATATTTATTTACTTATTTACTAAAAATGTTTCTCTTAAAAAATGGCAGAATTTTTTAATTAGGAATCATAACCTAGGTTCAAAAAATAAAAAGTGCATAATTAAAATTTTGAAAGAATGGAGTTTAAATAAAAAACAAATTTTGTATATAGACATCAGAATTACCTTCTCCCCATAGCATTTCACACACAGTTTTTAAGTGTTTTTGACGTAAAATAAATAAAAAATAAAAGACATTTGTGCATAGAATCATTGTAGGTTTATTCTCTGAAACGTATGAACATTCTGCTGTAAGACGAAAATGCTGTAAGAACCATTATAATCACAACTACGAGTACAATTTATGGAATTGTAGTACGAAATAATGGTACCACTGAAGAATGCTGTATCCCAAGATATGAGAAAACACGTTTCAAATACAAGCGTCCTTGATCTGTAACATGTGAATGTGAGATAAATCTACGTGCATACGTGCAATCGATGGCTAAGTGCACACATACTGTACATCCAGAATTCTTAATTTCGAAAACACAAAGCTCGAAGTTCGTAAAGATGCAGTTAATGGAGCGATAATGTTTGCTTTCTGAAAGAAAAACACGATCCCTCTTATATTGGCATTTAATTTTTATGCACTAGATAGATATGTACGATATTTATCTATTATCGTTATTAATCCTAAGACATAAATACAGAAACACATCTCAGAGTAGGCACGCCATATAAATGAACAATGAATTCGGAGCGAGCGCCAGGGACGATGCTAGTCGCCAAGAGCCTCCATAACCTCAAATCGGCCCCGAGGCCGGAGCGGGGAGCGTCGAAGGGTCAGCGACGGGCGCGCGGGCGAACAGGTGGCGCCGAGGTGCATTGACGACGAGCGAAAGTCCGTCCAGCGCCAGCGATTCCCCTCGACTTTCCCCTCTCGCGGCGGCAGCGGCGGCGGCGGCATCGGAGGCGGAGTCGCGGGCGATTGCCGCTCACGCCCCACCCACCCGCCCCACCGAATCGCCCGCAGGCTACGCCGGACGATCGCCTCTCACGTCGGAGCTCCCGCCCCGCGCCACCACGCCCACCCGCTCGGAGCGCGACACGAATTCAACCAATGTTCGCGCGGAGACTTCTACCGGCCGGCTGCTCTGATCGGAAATTTGTATGGATACCATACTTTTTAATTGATGCGCTGCAGCATCAATTAATGTCACTGCAGTGCCTCTGACCATGAGGTCCTAAGGGTTCGAGTCCCAACGGTGGCAGGATTTTCGACACTAGCTTGTCAGCTAGGTCGAATTCTGTCGTTATCTGGAGGATGATTCTAGTGGCCGGTTGCTCGGATCGGTAACTTTCTGGGGTTTCTCCGATCAACGCCATGTGAATGCTGGAGCAGTACCCTAACAAACGGGTCACGATCTTTCGTTCCTTGCCCTATCCTCACCCCCTTACTTACCCGCAAACTTACATGAGCGGAGTGAGGAAATTCCCAGCGGAGAGCATGTTTATGGTGGGGCATCTGGAACGAGGGATGACTAAACAATGGCTAACAACACTCAGCAGAAGTTGTTCAGTCGGTCACTGAATATTACCAGCGAGGTAACACACATTTTCATTAGAAATAAATAATGGAGCAGATGCGAATAAACCATAAAAAAATAACTACAGCTTCTCGTACCATTTTCCATGTCGATATAAAACAAATTCGTACTCTTTTTAATTTGAACATATTATCACGAGAAAAATATTAGATCGTGTATCAATGGATTCTTTTGAAGTGATATATAAATTAGTAATTGAAAATATTTTGAGACTTTTTCTTCTAGAAAGAAGCAAATTCAGAAGAAATGCAAAGCTATTATGGATACGTTTTTCATAACTCCAAATGTTCCACTTTTTCAGTTGAATAACTGTAATACTTAAAAAATCAATATGACTCACTTCAGGTATTCCGTTTTTTAAAATTAAGGTTACTTTCTACATTGTTTTCCTAGTTTAACTCAATAAGTAGACTCTGTAAAAAAATTACAATCGAACTCAGTCAAATGCTTTGTAGTACAGCAGTGATCCGTTAACGATCAAGGCTTTATTATCCGATTAACCTATCTGAGTTACTGCCGCTCCAATTTCGCAAAGGGATATTTTGTAGGCATGCTGGCCAGCAGCTATTTCTTTCATTAGAAATAGGCAGTCAGATGGTACCGCAAAATCTATACAACAATAAAGATAAAATTCGGATATTTTTTTGCGGATTATACTTTATTTTCTAATGAAGAAAATACTTGATGACTGCTCGCTTTTAATATTGAACTGAAATTACTAGCTGTTTGAAATATTTAGTTATTCACAATTATCTCATCAACAATAAAAATAAATTTCCTAGGTCAACTGAGTCTGGAAGATACTACACTCTCAAATACAGTCTATTTCACGTTCCTCCACTCAACGCACAGTAAATAACAGCATTAACAAGAGGTTTTGCTGACGACTACTTTGGACCTGGAACTTCCATTTCTAGACACATAGGTTCGACCTTCGTACATACTAAAACAACAGGGTCTTCATATTTCAAAAGTATTTCTAGGCAGTATAGTTGAGCGTTTGGGATAAATGGTAAAAATACAGAAACGTACGCATGGGTGACAGTAGAGAACGTGGATTGAAATTTCAGGAGTTGATACATATTTTACAAGATAGAGGAATAATTCAGCATCATTGTACGTATAATGCAGGGACGTTGAAACAACTTTTCTTCTCCTGTAACATGAATTTTACTTGACAGTTAAACAATATTTTAAATTGTTCGTTTTCTATTTGTAAAAAATGCATAAAAATTGGTAATGTATAAAAAGAGATTTAACCTTTGTGTGAGACATGACATTTACGAATTTACATTCAGTCTATTCTTTACGACGCGCGGGAAGGCAAACTGAAAAATCATATTTGAAAATAGTCAGCAATCAAATAAAACAATTTTCATGCAATGAAAGACAAAATTCTGTGCATTTGATATCGTTACTCAGAGACCACACCCTCTTTCATGTGAACACTAGGGTCTTTGCAACATTTCTTATAGGAGCATTCCAAATATACTTGAAAAGAGACGTGAATTATATTTGAAGGAATTGACCAGAATATAATCTTTTTTGTCGTGGAATAAGAACCGGCGACATGCAAAAATGCACGTCGTAATTTTACTTGAGGGGATCTTACTGAATGAATTTGTTCCTGTTAGTGAAACCGCAAGTCCCGAATTCCAGCGGACAGTGGAGGATCCAGGACCGTCAAGCAGACATTGGGAGTCATGCCTCCTCCCCCAACCCAATTATTGTTTTTAGTTTTACTTAGCTTATCAATTACCACTTATTAATTGTATCACATTTCGAAGAAATGTATTGAGCCCGCTATTTTATAAGGACGACATTTTAATAACATTGATTATTTCTTCCGGGCGCATCAATTGATATGGTAATTAGTCCCGTGAGTATAGTGCATGTTTTATCACGTGAGGTGGCGGTGTTCTTACCCGGCTGAATGATGAGATCCAGCCCCACCTACACGTAGGCATCGGGTTTCCCTCTCCAGGTATCTCCCACTAGTGAGGCACCGTCTCATCCGAGACAAGCTCTAAGATCCCAACCTTTCTCCAGACATGTTTGATAGTGTAGTGCATGTAAGTGTAAAGAAGGAAATATCACTCGCGATCCGTGGCCCGTTTGTTAGTGTGCTGAAGTATTCTCATAGTGTTGATTGGAGAAACCACAGAAAACTTTCAGAGCAGCTGGCCGCTAGAATTCTCTTCCAAAACAGCGGTTGAATTCGATCTAGCCTTCCACCTAGTGTCAAAAATCCTGCTACCGCCGAGAGCCGAACCGTAGGACATACCGATCAGAGCCACAGCACTGGCATCAGTTGAACCCTGAGCCCCCTCAGCGGGTCATTTCAATTCGAATTTCACATTCTCAAAAAGCGTAATGCTTTTGAACGAATCCGTAGGTTGGGGGCGTCCGAACTGCAATTGCTCTCGTCCACCTCCTCCGATGTCCTCGCTGGATTCGCGCCTGCCGTTAGTTGCAGCGCGTCCGCGTCGAACGGTCGCCGTTTCACGCGGCTGGCAAGTGGGTTTCGGCGCGCGACGACGCACCGGCGCGCTGAGCGATCCGCCTGCGCCAGTTTGCGACGCAGCGCGCCGTGACTCTTATGAATCGCCCGGCTCGGCCCCTCGATCTGCTCCGCCCCATTCTTCTTGTTTTCTTCGCCCTAATGGGGTCGCGGAGGAATTCGTTTTTGTTCGTGTCCCGACGAGTCGGAATGAAATGACCAGTAGATGGAACGCCGATTCCTAAACAAGAATTTCGCGGCTCATCCAGAGCCTTCGTGGATCGTAGACTACATTGAAAGTGAAGAAAGGACATTTTCACCACCATTATAGGTTCATATTATTGTATGTTCCGTTCATTGAGTATTTAAAGAGCATTTCGCTTGTACACGTGAACGTTAATATAAATTAAATAAAGAGATCCATGGTTAGATGAATCATTTCCTAAATCTTTAAATTTTTGGAACTCTATTGGAGATTGTCATTGAGAAACATTTGCACTGAGTAATAGTACGAATAACGAAATAGCGAAACAAAAATATGAAAATCAATTACCATTAGTGATAAAACTGGGTAGCCGGTCTTTATAACTATTTGTCCGTGCTACCACATCATGAGGTCAGTAATGCTTTTGTAATACGTAATCACATTTCACAGTAGCAGTTCCCCAATTCTCGACTTTAAAATACCCACTAGGTTTATTGTCTTCTTTGTAAATATGGAAAAAAATAATGAGAAGATACATAATGAAATTTACGTCAAAGTTTCCGAATTTATTCTTATGAATAATTTACCAGAATTTTTCATTCATATGCAGCATACAAAAACGTTAAATAAATATATTTAGAAAACGAAAAGTGCTCAGGAACTCGAATATCCAATGCAACTATAAGAGAAGTAGATACAAAAATCAGAATTAACTATCAAGTCACTGCCACTACGCATCAGATACGGTTAGATAAATATCATTTCGTAAATATATTCCATAAGCAAATTTCTTAGGGCTTTTTTAGACCTGTTAATATTAGTATACTACATAAATCAAATCAAAATGCATGTATATTAATCAACGTACAAAATTGAAAAGATCTACGTACTTCACGTTTTGATTGAAGTCTTCACCTCTCAGATAACTCCGCCCCACTACACAAGTTATCAATAAACGAACCGGTTTCGCAGGCACAAACAATGCGACGGATTCCGAACGGGCGGGTGTAGCGTGCAGCCTGGACTTACCGCTCAGCTGTACGGGTTGCCCCCGTTTTCCTCGCAGCGCCGTCGCCGCAACTGCCGCCACCGCCCGCGTCTCCATGGCAACGCCCTGCTCCCTCCGCCTCCACCGCCTGCGTTGCTATCGCTGTCGCTGCCGCCCGCACCGCCGCCGCCGCCGCTCCCGCCATGACCGCCGACTCGCTCCTCGTGTCTTTCGTTTTTCTCAGCATCGGCTGCCTGGGGTTCTTCGCTTGTTCAGATGCTGGGGTCTCCGGGCGTTGCCCATTTACTTGCGAGGTCCGAGGAGCAGGAACTACGTCTGTGGTTGGATCGGTTCCTCTTTACCCCTGCGATGCGGCCCGGTTTCAGGCTGAAGTGTGCTTTGAAGAGCTCTTTATTTGTTTGTTTCTTGAAGCTCTTATTGCATGTTGAACAAACCGAGTTGAACTTACACGATCCTGCAAACAAATGAAACAGAGTATGTGATAATAATGTCAACAATATTGCAAACAACGAAGCTTTTGAAGTCGTTGTCGTGTTCCACTAACTTTTTTTTTTACTTCTGAAATTGTAAGTACTTTAGAAGTCTAAATCAGGTAATTTTCGCTAAACATCACTTCATACACTTCAAATTCCTAATTGACAGTTATTAAAATAATTATTGAAAGATTGAATGTAATAAAAAATGTCATTAAGTAATACGAGAAAGGTTAAAATGCAATCAAATAACATGAGTGGTGACTTGATTAATTACTAGTTACAGTCCACTGACAACTGTAAATTATTTCAATTTTCCAAATTTCTCATGATTACATTACTATCTGCATTTAGTGAAGTTAACCTTTTCAATTCAATGTGATGATCACAAAAATCAGTTCTTGAATTTTGGAGCATTTAATTCCATCATATACATTATTATTATTATTATTATTATTATTATTATTATTATTATTATTATTATTATTATTATTATTATTATATTCATGGTCAAGAACAAAATTCAAAAACATTATTTTTGATTGATACCGAAAATTACAACCTTAGAAATCGATCTGAAAGCTATAAAATAATACTACTTTTTGAGAGAGTGTTAATCGCCTAACAAGAGAAACTTGAATAAGTAAGAAAACAAGTGTTGTAGAAACTGCAATGAGTCAGACAAAATACAGTCGTTATCGAGCATCTACCTACTACTTATACAACTGAGTCACTAGAAGTGCAATCTCGGTTTCACTCTTTGTACGCAATTCCAGTTGAGTGAGGAGGTTATCTACTTAGCTAAAGAAAGAAAGAAAGTAAACAAGTTCCGAAACAGTTCCGGTGAAAAAAGTGTATTTGTGCGGAGACTCCATTGTGAGTTGCTACACTTAAAAGCATTAATGCTCGGGGACAAAGAAGGACAAATGAGATCACACCTTACTCCGAGTTTCCTTAATCCATTGATTTTCTTAAAAAAATGTATGTGGCGGAAAGGAGAGATTAGTACAAGGGTACCCTCTTCAAGTTATGTTTTCTACATTGCGGTGGAGAAGAGAATGAAGGTTTCTTCGGTGGAGACGGGCCAGCAGATTTCACCTAATAGCTGTTGTAGTAGCAGAGGATTTCTTTGTATTCGCTTTCTCCCCGCGCATTAATCTAGTTTAGACATTCACTTCGCGATTTCTCTGCTCTTGACCTTGGATCGGTCTTCGCGTTCTTAGCCGTGAACGGTCAGTGAAGGTCATATATCCCAGAATTTAGTTTGGGACTCCTTTTTCATGTAAGCCTCATATAATGTTATCCTTTTATTAAATAGTACGTCGAAATAACCGAAATTATGTAATCTGGTTAACTTCCCGTTATAGTTTTTTAATGTCCCTGTAAACGTGTTGCATTCTGAAAATCCCTTATTTGTTAATTAACAAAATTTTATATTCACTTCAGATCTGCTTACCAAGTTTTTTTTCGTGTCCCACGTGAACTGGATATCTTGTAGTTACTCTTCCAACACTTCCCCTGATTAATCACAGAAAGCACTCCCTAACATTCACATCAATTGCCCTACACTTCTAGCGCACGATCCTCAGGCGACGTATAAACACTCAGCAGTCAGCAGTCAACAACAAACATCCCCAATCTGCGCACACAGTCACCACCACATCCACAACACTACGCCCGATCGCCGCCAAACGCCCTCTCGAGCACTTGCGTCCAGCCCAGTCCCGGGCGCCGCCGCGGTGGAGTCGGTCGGAGTATCGGGCGGGGAGCACGAGCAGACGAGCAGCCCGGCAGGGTCGACGACAAAAACGAAAGTCCCCGCCAGCCCCCTGGGCCCTGCGAGTATTCCTCACGCCGGCGGTGCGAGCGCGACTACGTATGGGCCTCGACTTTCCACCGCCGGCTCCTCGCCCTGCGCCTGGACTTTCTCCGCGGGCGCCGCGCGCCCTCCCATTGGCCGTGAGCGGAGTTGGTCCAGCGACAGCTGAGCTTCGCTTTCACTGGTTGCCGCCGTCACCGCCGCCACCACCGCCAGCTCCGCCACCGCCGCTGCCGCGTGTGAGAGGGTTCTGTTTTTTGTGGGGGGGCGGGGGGCTTCTGTTTGCTGTTCTAATTCTAGTTCGCTTTCGGAGATTTTTCGGTTTGCTAGAATGACGCGCTTTTATGACCGTGCGTTTCTTTGTTTTTTTTTTGTCACGTGGCTGCTAGCTCTTTCTCCCTGTTCTCGTTTCGGGTCTGGATAGTCACACTTGGGCATTAGCTTGGCCGATCGTTTCGCTTCATTACTCGTCCCCGGTCGCTGATCGGCTTGGGATCGTACACGGAGATTTTTGTATGCCCCGACTGTACGCTAATATTTCAAGAATTCCAAGTTCATAAAGTGCATCGGTGAAATAACCATCTCACATAACTGGAAAAATATACACCTCATTACTGGCAAGGAAATGTCACGGTTGGTTGACGCCAAGATCTAAATGAAACTGGGTTCACTCGAAAAATCTCAAAAATATTGGATTACAAAACATGAGATACCACGGTGAACACATGACTTAATTTTTATTCCAATTTTATTGTCGGGCGAACCACGATATTTAAAGTAGCCGCCAATAGCACCAAGGCGGGAGTTAGCGAGAAGGAACGATGGAGCTTAAGTACAGAAATGGAAGAAGAATTGATCCAATAAATATTACAAAATTTAAGGCTTGGATAAGAAAATTCAAAACTCACAAGATTCTCACTCCAAAACATTACGCCCCAAGTGACAAAAAAAGCCACACAAAGAACTGACATTAAACAATCGGCAGATACGTTTGTTCAGGAGAAAAGACAGTCAGTTGGTGTTCTTGTTATTGACCTCAAGCAAATAGTTATGTGCACCTCCAGCAAATAGTTATTAGTGTCAGTCGATGCTCTTGTTATTGACCTCAAGCAAATAGTTATGTGCACCATTCACGGTTCGATAAAGAGGATCGTCATTGGGAAGACTTTGGAGCTGCGAAGTATAAAGAGAGTGCATGGCGCATGAGATCTATTACCACAACATTCATACAAGATTAAAGATCAAACTAAAATTCGAATGATACTTATTTTATTGACTTGCTTGATACTTATTTTATCACATAAACGATTTGAAAAATAAGTATTTTTTTAAGATGAAATAACTCATTTTGTTGGAGGAGTAACACAATTTAGTTTTGTGTTTTTCTCGATCAATATTTACTTCTGAATTGTTTATTATTTTTCCCTTCATTAAAATAAATAAGTGAAACGAAAAATAATTATTGCAAGTAATAATAAAAAAATCATGCGATAAATGGTTACACTAATGAAGATGGACAGCACTTCGTTCCCTCTGATGTCCGTACTGATAGCAGAAACCACGGGCTAGTTTCCAAAATCAATGACTTGAGAATTCCCGAATTTAAAGTGTTCGCGAGTAATGGCCATGGAGCGAGTGTGTCCAAGAGAGATCTGAAGACATTTTTAAATGACGTTCTATGAGAAAATGTTCAGAGATTAGAAACATGTCTTCTTTTACTGGATTCGTGGAAACTAACAATATGGTTTTGAATTAAATAACTCCACCAGGCGAAAGACTTATCAAAAAACTTATTTCGGGAAAAAGAACCGGCCTAACTCAGCCTGTAGACTTTTGACCTTACAAAACTGTGATTTGGACGTCATTTTTATAGATTTAAACATAACTTTTGTCTCAGAAGTTATTTTCAGCGCTTAGTTATTTGTTCACTATCAGTTGTCGGCCACATGGCTTGGAAGTCTTATTAGATAATATGAACAGACAATTTCTGATTGGAATAGACAATTTAAACATCCATGCAATATTTTTCCGACATCTCTCCGAAATATGTTAACATCAGGAGTGTTTTAAACTTACATTTATAAACCGTGAAAATGTTTTTGTCAAGACTAGTGTTTAGATGTGAACTTTAGCATATTTTAAAAAAATTACATTGATTTAACGTTTACTTATGAAGGAAATGTAGCAAAATATTCGGATTAATAAAATTCATCCCTCTGAAAAATTTAATATTTCTTTTGTTGCAACGTCAATAACTCGCATTCCCTTCCTCCATGGAAATTATAAATTTGCATAAACTCATTTATCATAAAGACGGACAAGTTTCATTCTGATTCCTCTGTCTACGATTCCTGACCTACACGTACTCATCGAATGTTGGGGTAGCACGACAATTCCAAAATTACTTTACCAAAAGTTTAACAATCACTGCTTGTAGCTTCTTCTCGATTCAAAATACAAAATAATACGCCAATAGTTCAATCTCATAGTGACGGTATCGACGGCACCCACCAGGTGGCCTTTGTGCTTTTGTCAGGTACATCAAATATCGTAGTTCGCCAGACAAGACAAATAATGCTTTTCGGAGAAAAATAAATAGATGGTTTTCACAGGGAAATCGGTTTAATTTTATTAGATGCACTTACTAAAATTTTTATTACTAGCAGAATATGAATGTTTGCGTTAGTTGCTTGAAACAAACACTTAATAATTTTTATAAGCGGTATGGAAATGGAATACAATAGTATCGTGTGTTGACAATGAAACCTCAGGTTTTGGAATTCAAAACTTTTTTAAGGTTTTTCGAATGACTCAAGTTTCATTGAGATAGCGGTGTCATCCAACCGAGACCGTTCCTTGTGAGAATTAATGAGAACAAAAGGCCCGACTTTAGTGTGCCAAGTTCGTGTATCCTAAACGGAGGGAATGAACACAAAGCACGAAAGTTAAATGTTTATGAAAACAAAGTGTTTTGTCGTCTATTGGACCAAACGAAAGTAAATAATGCAAAGGAAGCACTAAGTGACTACTCACAAATCATCGCAACTTTCTTGTATGTTTTAATAATAAGATAAATGAAAATGACCTCTGAATATCACTCAAACGTATTCTTCAATGCTAGCAAGTGAGTTCAGATACGTAAACTAATGGCATAGATTAATCAAAATATAAATAATTAGAAATACTTCTTTAATAAAATTAACCAAAAAGTAAATCAAATCTCCGAACATCTCAGAGAATATCCTGAGTAGTACCGGTTCTGTGCGATTCATTAATATGCATCACCTGACGTCGGTACGCCATATGATGTTCTCCTTGTCTGCAAAGCATTTCCTTCCGCTCAGCATCTTCAAAGGTATCAAAGTCGAATGGACTGAAATATACCAGTGAATAGGGAACTTGACTTTTGACTTCTCACTCGTACCATCATCCATCATCATACATCCACTTTGTAGCACGGCCAAAGGTAGACACAGTTTTCCTGTGCTCTTCAATATATATCAATGCACACAGACGCCATCGGATGGTGGCATTTTGAAGAATGAAACACAGAATTTCAAACGTCTTTTGAAATTTACTTAATGTGCTCCTCGAACTCAGGCACTTATGGTACGCCCCCATTTAGCTTAAAAATTACCCCAATCCATGGAGTTGCTTACCGTGCTACTCAATGTTTGGAATATTTGGCATGGTTTACCATTATTACTAGAACTTCCTTCGTACAATATTCTTGACCGCAACTATTTCTGTCGGAATTAGAAGTTGAAAATCATTTATGCAACGCTCTTCTACCGTATTCTCAGGGATTCCACACATTAATCTGCACTTTATACATTTTTAACCCTGGCTTTAACACAATATATGATTGAGTAAAATTATTGTAATAATATTTAATTGAAATTATATAATATTTAAATGAGAAAGTCAATGCTTTAAAGCACGTTCCTATTATAAATAATATGTAAAAACTCTAATTTTTATATTTAACAATAATTTTGAAAAACCCTAAGAGATAAATAGTGTGGGATTGGTAAATACTAGAGCTGTAACTTCAGAAAAGTTAGGATAGTTTGAGGAAATACTAAATCAGTTCAACAATAAACTTCATGGATAAAAAGATAAAGAGCAATTACTTCCACATTGAATCAGTGTTAAAGAATTTAGTTAGCCGCTCTCAACCGACTCTCGAATTTCCTTACAATAGCGAAATGAAAAATAAAATCAATGAGGACCTGGACAATTATACTTGATTTATATGACGATAATAAAGGATGTAAAATAAAATACATGAAAAGAATATACAAGATTTACTCATTGGCTTTATAATGATATATTTTGCATACACAATACCAACAGAGCGGATATGTTCACATTTCGAAAGAACAGAGATATTAAATTATAAAATCCAAAATGTGTTTGTTATCTAAATTCAAAAACTGAAGAAGTAATGTAAATCCATAGATATTTGTTTATCTACTAGAAATTGAAAGTGTCTTGGTGTTCGTATAGAAGGGATGTAATATGGATTTACATAATTGTACTTTGCAAACAATTTATGAGCCCTCATCACACCTTACACGTCTTCTAGAAAATAAGTAACGTTTTCATACATATTTTTTTCAATATAGACGGTGGTTTTTGTATTATAATGTGAGAACGGGCTTTGAAATTTACGACTCATTGTCCGCCACTCTGGAAACTGATGCCTGTCTTCGTAATTGACAATAAACTTCCCGAGTAGGCGCCGGAGGGTAGAAGAATGTAATTATGAAGCCGACTGTTTTCCGTTAGCTCGCCTCCGGAGCGACGTAAATAGTCAATAAAAGTGACATGCCAGAGCATCAGAGTTCGTAGAGCGTGTTTCTCTCCAAAAACGAATCAACAGCAAGCCCAACATGAGCTTTTTTCTCTCTCCAAGTTCATTATTTTAGATAAACATTGGATAAAGGAACTAAAGGTTATTCAGGACAACTTAACATTTAAAAAAATAGAATCCTAATAAATAAATTTGGCAGGCACTTTGATACTTACTGTAGTAATTGAGAAAGTTTGTGCTGATATGAATTTCCGTTTTATCAGACTGTATTTAGTCTTTATTTTATAGTCAGAAAATTGTATGTTGGAAGCAGTTATTATAATCATCTATAAACAGGAAAGAAAATTATAATTTAATTTCCCGTTTACTTAACTAGTCAAGCAAAAATCAAAAGTCTTAAACACTCACCTAACTAAACGTGGTATTCAAAACCAACCGAAATGGATCCTGATTTTTGTCGTCAATAATGTCAAAATTATTTCACGGATCTAAATATACGCCAGGAAATCATCAGCTTCATTCAATAATGAAATGAATATATTAATTATAATATAATAGTGTAGATTACCAACCAGAATTAACACGATTTCTTCAGGGATTACCTTTCATTGTTGGGATGAATTTGTGAGGTCACACATACGAAGCCTCGTACTCTGTGTCTATAAATTATCATTTTTTCCTGACCAGTCAAATATACTACACTTGGTGCCGAAAACCTGTAGAGGCCTCTATAGTTTGACGAATTTTATTACGAATAAGAAATTCTGTGATACCCTGGAATAGGCAGTTCGTATGTTCAGAATTCCGTCCTATTTAGAAGGAACAATTTTAATTAAAATATCAGTATACTGAAACTGATGAACGTCTGCAGGAAAGAATTAGAATAAGAAATTGTCTCTAGCCAACAGGCGTGAAAAGCGGGCTGCAGCAGAAGTCAAGAGAGCTTTAAGAAATCGCCGAACAGAAACATTCCACTACTAATTGCTATAACACAACTTAACAGTTAATAGGAACAGTTTAATAGGAACAGTTAATAGGAAATGTGTTGAAACATTCATGTTCCAGGACACTTAGGTCTCTTTTAGTATATGTAATAATTCCAGCCTTCGTATTTCGTGAGGGGATGAAAAGACGCAGATGATCACATGACCGAATTTTCCAACCCATAATGCATGATATTGCTGCATTTTCAGTGTTGTAGAACGTGGGAAATAATAAAATAGTAATGGACGTAGTTGATAAGATGTACTTAAGTTTATGTACATGAATGAATTCATTATCAAATGAAAGAATGAAGAAATGAATGAAAGAATTCATTATTTCGTCTAATTTATACATCGATCAGGAATAAAATTATATTCCTGGTAGCTGAAAGGTGTAATAAAAACCAAATATTTTGTTTGTATATAAATTGTGTGAGTATATAGTTTTAACTAACATCCTATGCTTTTTATAATTCATTGTAACCCTAATAAAGGTTGTATAAATTAACCAAAACGCTATTGGGTATTTGGTTATATAAACATTATTACATTAAATCATTAAAAGAATAACAATTTCGAGGCCAAGATACATATATCATTAATGAACATGTGGAAGAATTGATTCCCTAATGAAGATAGAGCTAATAGTGATCCAACAGGCAGGGTATTGCGTATCAGTCATATAAGTGATTTTTTGACACTCATTGAGGCCAAACAAAATTGGGGGTGTGAATCAGTGAAAGAATTTACATTTATCACACAAACGTAGGCTAACTTAAGCTTAAGCCGTTTTACTTCCTATTATTCTTGTCATTACGCCAAACTGGAGAATGTTCCCATGATATCAACGTATTTATGTGACTACAATGCAGAAGAAGCATAATTCAAAACGTACATTTTAAGAAATATTATCTATATGCATACCTTTATGATTAAAATTTATTTCATTGCGAGTTTAATTTCAACCGTTATAAACAGAGACTCTGAAATTCGGAATTTATGGCCTGTCTGTTTACATTCGTTTGATGACTTCATTCACGCGCATGCATACTCCCATTTGCTTTACGAAATGATTTGTATCAATTCTTGCAATATTATTTTTAGTGCCTATATTGAAACAATGTGAATCACTCATGAAAACCATTCCTAACCTCCAACTATTTACTGACGCTTTGAGGCACTAACAGCTGGCGCCCATAAGGCCGCCGTGAGAACACATTTTGCAGAGTGATGCGATCTTTGGCGATGCTCAACTGTTTTAGAAGCTGTGAAAAAAGCGTTCACTGGTCCTCGTTTATAAATCGTCCTTATACGTTGGCTGGTATTGGTAATTATATTTTACGGATTTTATTTGATATTATATGAGCGATGTCAGAAGGAACCACGCACAGATTGCACTTCTCCCCATAGTACGTCACACAATTTTTTAAAGAATTTTAAGTTAAATAAATAAATAAAATTTGTAACACTCGGAACATCGTCATCTAGAGTTAGTTTGTTTCATGAGAGAAATGTCATACATAAGGGACAAGAGTCTAGTTTTCCTGTCTGAAAATCACGAGCAGCAGCGTTCATTCCCCCCTATTTTGCAGATTCTAAAATCTGCCGACATTGTAGGTAGAAATTATGCCTGCAGGATCTACTGGTAGATATCGGAAAACTCACAAACCTTTGGCTATCGTATCTGACAAAAAATCGCACTGCATAGTAGTTGAAGGCGGTTTTCGAGCCTAACTGAAGTTTGTGTACGGAGGAAGCACAGGTTTTAGGGATGAAGTGTGTGCTCCTGAGATTCCAATTTTGAATAAATTTGCTGAAATTTGAATAAAGGGAAGACACTGATTTTAGTGCTGAAATTGGTAACCGGAAAATTATATAGTTTAGTGCCAACGGTGGTTGATTTTCGGATACGCCGAATAGCAGGATGTAACAACACCCTTGCGTGGATATCAATTTTAAGTGACTGCTCGTTAGGGCATTTTCTATTTTTTAAATCATTTTCAAATGTTTCAACAGAAAACGGTCGCGTCGCCTTAAAATAGATGCGAAGCGGCTGAACGAACGTTCTACCTCCACAGAAATATTGAGCACTAGTCTTCACACACTACGAGTTGTTTTATAAAATACGAGCTACGTGTTACGAGGGGCCGGCGGGCACGTGAACAGATTTAGCGCGCCGCCAATGACGAATCGGGGTGGGAAGGGGGGTTAAGTGCACTACGCCTTCCAAATCCAACATTGTAATTAAACTTAATTTATTGAAACTATGTATCACATAAAAATCTCACCACATCCCAAAGCAGTATTCCCATTAGGTCCGAGCGAGTGTTCCATGAATTCTGCTTCTCTGACACACAATTCTCGGCGGGGTACAGAATACGCGATAAGAAAATGGTCTTTAAGCAATATCTGTTACCTTTCGAACGAGTTAAGCTTGAGCTTGAGCAAGCACGTGGTTGCGAATTCCTCTGCTTCGCAAATATCCGTCTCTCTTCCATTCTGAGCATGCGAGGTCCGAGAAGCAGGTCGTAAGTTTGACAATTCTCTTCAAAATTCCAGAGACTATAAAAACGCGGTATTACATTGCTCTGTTTCACAGAAAGACGATTTCAGAAACATATTTGCAATCTTTCCTCTGAGATGTTCGGTTTCAACATGTTGATGTATTAAAATGTAAGGAAATGTGTAGTAGAAGGTAAAATATGTAATTCTACGAAAATAATTTTAAAAAATGCAAAATAAAAATTGTTTTTATTCATTTGAAAGATCTTCAAACTTCTAAGAATATAGTGAGTGCAGGTATCTTGTACAGTTAAAAATATGTATTTAAATGAAAATCGATTCCATATAATACATTAATATCATTGCCCGAATTAATACTAACACGGCCTCGTATTGTACTTAAGGAAATTTAGAGGGATATACTTCTCACCCTTAGGAAAGTATATGAGTTTTGCATTGTTTCTAGTAAATCATGTTTGCAATATTCGACATTCAGTACAGACCTAAAGAAACTCAAATTATCCTAAGTTTATACTGTCATAATCGCCGTGGTAATGCAATGCTTAGTAATTCTCAGAATGGTAAGTAGAGAAATGCCCCAAAAACTCTACGTTAAAATAGAGAGAAGCGCATATAATACGACCTTTATTGGGTAATATGTCATTACTTCCTTTAATTTTTATCTTCTCGCCCTTACTTCGTAAAAAGAGAAAATATCGTAATCTTGCGCCGGAAAATAAGAAGCTATTATAAAACTACAGATATATTATGATATATAATAATAATAATAATAATAATAATAATTATTATTATTATTATTATTATTATTAATAATAATAATAATAATAATAATAATAATAATAATAATTCAAAAAACAGTCTTTAATTAATCAATTAGAAATAAAAACAGACACCGATAGATTATGAAACGGCAGTCTTTTCTTTTCTAAAATAAAGTTTAATCAATGTGTGAAAATGAACATTTTTTTATCTTTCGAATGCATTTAATGTCATTGACCAAAAATGTTGCTTATAAACTTATTTTCATATGGTTTGATGGCATTAACGTATGTGGTAGAGTAGCGTATGTAAGTGTAAGTTGTGTGTAAGGGTGTGAGGGGGTCAAGGGTGAAGAAATAAATAACGCGCGCTGTCCATGACCCATTTGTTAAGGAACTGTTCTGATACACGCCTGGTAGTGAACAAAGAAACTACGGAAAACTGTGGATCAGAGAAGCTGCCTGCTAGATTTCTCCCCATGACTGTGGTCGAATTCATCATAGCTATGTAGCTTGTGTAGGAAATCCTCCCTAGTCGGGACTCAAATTCGAGAACTTACCAATCAGCTACGCAGCAGAGAATTCTACTATGTATTGTAATAGAGTGGGTTAAGAAATTTGGAGCTAAAGAAAATGTTCGCAAATTATACTTCTCCTCGATACGTCAATACATTTTTTACTGTTTTTGATGATTAAAAAATTAAATTAAAATATATTAACTTCTTATAATAACGGTACATAAGGAGCAAATAAACATAAACTATTTGATTTGCTAATAAAACACAGGATCAAAATTCAATTATCCAAATTCCTTTTACTATCGTAAATGTCATTTCACGTATGGTGCAAGGTTTATGAGTAGTAAACAACAGGAAATGAAGTACGTGATGTAGCGCTAAACCACAAGCAATATTCTTTTATGAGCAGCATTTCACAAGAGAGAGAGATTAGGGGAAGCCTAGACATCATCGAGTTATTGATTCGAAACAGAGTTATCACCCTCCTAGCGACAACCAAGCGTTACATGTGCGAAAACAAGAAACCTCGAAAATATTATTAAATTAGTATTTAGAATAATGTGACTAAAAAGTGCTCAGTGGTCGCAATAAGTCTAGAAATTGAATTTCAATTCTTATTAGTTGCATTTAAAGTATAACATTATTCAACATTTAATGTTATAAAGCGACATTAAATAAATAAATTTAAAAAATTCAACATTGAAAATTTACAAACATCATTTGAAATATTTCAATACTTTAAAAACGATTATATTGCCATAACGTAATACGATTGTTGCTAATATTTTTGGAAAACATATAACGTATTTTTCAAGTAACAAAATCAAAGAAGTATATTAGAGTATACAGGTAGAATTGTAAATCAAAACACATTTCTACCGACGGCTTACACTTTTCAGAGTAATACTAAATTACTTATTATAAATAGATTTTTACTTATTCTTCGAAGGATTCAAAGAAGACATATGGTAAAATTTCTTTCAATAACAAAACTAATAATAATGAAAAAAAATTTTCAATTATTTCACTAACCTGAAATACATTATATTCTGAAACGTACGATGTTAAAACTGCTTTTTTAAGAACATTCACTATGACATTTCACTGGACATTACTACACTGGTTGTTTTCACTTTCTCGACGTACGTCGTAATGAGATTGTATTGTAATCGTTTGCCGGTAATCGGCTAGTTTTCGACAGAAAACGCTTATTGCCGGGACCTGGTAACGGATAAGTTGATGAATCATGTTCCTATATGTATCAATAATTTTCTCTAACATATTGTGTAGTCAGAATCTATGTTTTTTTAGGTTCTTGATACCGAAATCGATCGAAAAACAGAATGTCTCTTTGGCGTTCTGCTGGTCTATCTGTCAATCTGGGGTCAACGCTAGCGTATACAAATGTCAAACGATTTTCTTCTACACTGACATTCTCCAATTGGTCTGAACGACCTAGAGGTCCTGCGAGTTTGAAACGGAGATTTGGATATTTGGAGGTATGTACGTGAAGACTCAACACATTTCCAAGAATTCGAAATTTGTTGCTCAAAGTCAGATCTTGAAATAAGGCCAAGTACAATTTTTCAAAAATATGAGTATTTTTTGAGAACTTTTTCATAAAATGCAGACAATTTTTAAAGAATTATTTTCTCAAAAACGGCTTTGCAAAAGTGCAACATCAAAGTTAGAGTTTTTTTTTGTTTTAAATGAAATCTCATCTAAAAAATCAGATCTTTAAAAAATATCATCTTTAATTTTACTGAAAAACGAGAAGTTTACGCGTAATATCTACATGAAATTAATTCTATTTATAAAAAAAATACTTTCGTAAAAATGGCTCCAAATTTTTTTTTAAAGTTTTGTCCTCAGATAGAACAAGAACGCTTAAAAATGGGGCAGTCTATTTCACCAAATAATTTGTTTTATTTCACACAGAAATCAAGAGTTCGCACGTCCCCTACCATCCTTACAATTATTTGACAGTATCTAGAAGATAAAAAGTTTCAAAAGTAATAGAAAGTTTCAATTTGAAGACTACATCCTGAGCAATATATCTCGAGTTCAGGCGTGAAAATCAGGTATTAAGCTCTTCAGAGTTGTATAGGATCAAAGTGTCATGAAAAATGCTGTTAAGCGGGTCCTGTGTTGCGGATTACATTTACTTCTATCAGATTTATATGCGTTATCAAATAAATCTATTGGTAATTATGAATGAGAATTCCCTCACAGCTCTTTCTTTTCTCTGCTATTCTCTTTCTTTTAACATCTCATTTGCTAAGAATGGTAGAGTGTAAGAACCGCAAAAAATATCCATACTACAGAAATATACATACATTCTCAACCTATTGATCTGCGTTCACTTGGAAACAGAAGGGATGTCGGAATGTCGGAATAGACATTCGTTAGCGGATCATCACAATGCGTCAGAACCCGGTAACATCGCTCTGTTGGAACATCAAAAAATGCGACACATAATTTACATTCATTTGAATGCAAAATATCAATGTGTGACAATTTTCTCTCAACGCAAAAAATACGTTCTGCACATTACCCATATCAGGCGTATCTTTCGAAAATGGCAAAACACAAGGGACAAAACCCATGGCAAACACGCATCTTAGGGAATGATTTTGCGGGAGATGATAGCCTGAGAAATATTTATGCTGTTTAGCATAGTTCTGAGAAGCATAGGAATACGTCTACTGTGTTCCGACGAGGAGGAGGAGTAATGCTGCTGGGTTGCTGGCAGCATATATCGGCGGTCTGTTGAAGGTCTAAGAGATTGTAGACCTTTATTCACGTGCACATTTCTTACTACCGTTGCGCAGGGTGTTCGATATTCGAGATGTTGATTCTCCTCCGAAGAATCCCGACGGCACGCCAGCATACGTCAAATTTGGTTGCAATGTCTCTCCTTACTGACATTGAATACAATTTGGGATGGTCTTTGAGAATCTTTTCTTTAACTCTCCGCTGGGCACGTGGAAAAAGTACCTCGGATGGGCACTTGGGGTTTTTAAGGACTCCAGCCTTATTATTTTAATGCTATTGCTAATGCTACTGAGGAAAGAAATGCATTCGCGAATAATTATTGAAATTAATATATATATATATATATATATATATATATATATATATATATATATATATATATATATTAATTTCAATAATATATATATATTGCATAATTAGTTTATTACCTTTTATTCAACGATTTTACAGTCAGTTCTTTGACAGCACGATTACCCTGGTTTATATCTCTTTGTTGATTTTGGTTGTTTTTCTAAATAAACTGGGTCCAATGCGAAAGAATTAGTCACAAGATAGAGTCACAAGCCTACCAAATTTTAATTCTTTACTTGTCAGGTTTGCTTTTCATATGCTGAAGGACAAGGCACCCGCCTCTGAATCCTACTAGATAATCGCCGACTGTAATATTGCAGCCTGGACTATACATTGATCAAAGTCTCTATATAGACATTTCCCAGTCATCGCCTCTTTGGGGTCTAGATTGTTATCAAATTGTAAAAAACGAGTAATTGCTTGAAATATATTCTCAAATTCCCGAAAAATTGAACTACAATGTTCCACATTCCATGATTCTGATAAATATTCACGACAAGATTGGTTTGCTCCAGCACACATCAATAACACAATGTAAGCCTCTAATTCTATTTCATACATTTTCTTCCACAATTTAGGTGATGCAGTACGATTAGCTTCGTTCCATTCCTGATAGACTCGTTTGGCTTCCCTATTTGTTTCCCTTATAATAACAGAAAAAAATGCGGTGTTTGGAGAAGCTCTAGTGTTTTTTAACGAACACGGACAATCTATTTTTGGTCCAAGTTTATCTCTAAATGTGTTTCGCGATGAAGTTTGAAGTGATCTAAGGATGTCACTACTCCATTTCATTCCATTTCTTTCATACAGAATTGTTTCAATATTCAGAGATTCGCAGCTCTCTGTCTCATCGATGCAGTCATCTTTACAATAATCTTCTTCCACTTCACTTTCACTTCTCTTCGGTGTTCATGTTCTTCACTTCTGCTCGATTGCAAATATTCATCATCACAACAATCAGAAGTAGGTCAATGTTTTTTATTATCACTTATCTTGACCAATATGTGTTGTAAAATACGACATTCTTTATCAGTAGGAACTCGTTTTCCATCAACATGTTTGAAGTCCAACATTTCTTTCTCTTTATTACTTCAATAATTCTTTTCTTACGAAGAAAACAGTCACGTTACAAGACAAATGTCAACGAAAGACAACTTAATTAGTAAATGAAGATACATAATATCAGAAACGCGTGATTTACATTTCAAGCTCACAGCAATCAAGGACAGTACGCGCAATATCTAGAAATCAGGCACTACGATAACGTTGCACAGAACTGCAAAGTGTCAAAACTACAACAGAGATCAGTGAAGAAAACTTTGGATACATTGGATACTTTGGGTCCATGGTACTGAACCATGGACAAGCCTACACCACTTTCAGTGTATTTGTGGGATAGGGCATTAAGTCCTATCCCTCAAATATACTGTATCCAAGAGGGTGTCTCTTACCGAAAACGCGATTGTTCCAAAAGCATGATAAAAATAGCAATAATAATCATAATAGCAATAGTAATAATATTGATAATAATAATGTTGATATTATTATTATTATTATTATTATTATTATTATTATTATTATTATTATTATTATTATTATTATTATTATTATTATCATCTCTTTATTTCATTCGAATTAAAGCAAACATCATACTCCAAGTCTGTTTAGCCAAATAATGTAAGATTTCGGTATGACATCTTTCCCATCAATGACATGCATGTGTTGGGGATTTCACCTGTAACTGAGAACAACTGGTACCACTATGACTTTTGCCATATCCCACATAGATTTTTATTTCATCTGCCAATGGCAGGTATTTGTTAATTTTTTTATAAAATATTTTTATTATTATTATTATTATTATTATTATTATTATTATTATTATTATTATTATTATTATTATTATTATTATTATTATTGTTTTTACTTTCTCATCTTATTGGTACATTTGAATGAATTGCACAGATATACATAATCAGAGCACAATACATCTATTTTTTTAAAAGAATTTATAATACATTGTTTCCCATGAATTTCCGTACTATCCTTGTTGTTGAAATAACAACAGCCTTCTGCATGGGTTTGTACAGGTCTTCATTCAAACCCAGTTGCTTAAGGCCCCCAATCAGACTCCTAGGGATGACTCCGGTGCTGGAAACAATTATCGGGATAATGTTGACTCTTTTCATATTCCACTGTTTCTCAACGGGTTCAACCAGATTTGCATATTTACTGATTTTTTCAGTGTATTTGCTTTGAATGTTGCCAGTATTTGGGACAGAAACATCAATAAGCATGACATGTTTCTCACACTTGTTAATCACAACCAAATCCGGTCTGTTGTGAATCACTGTCTGGTCCGTTAAGATAGTTCTATCCCAATACAAGCGCCACTCTTCGTTCTCCAGTACACTCGTAGGTTGGTACTTAAAGTACGGTACCTTATCTTCAGTAAGAAGACTACATTTTTGAGCCAACGCTTGATGTAAAATTTTGGCCACCGAATCATGTCGCTGTTTATATTCGGTGCCTACCAAATGTGTACAACCCGAGGTAACATGTTGAATTGATTCCACTGTTGGACAACCATAACGACATAACTCATTCTGCACATTGCTATCTCTAACAATTCGCTTCAAATAGTTACGCGTTGGAATAACTTGATCCTGAATAGCCAACATAAACCCTTCAGTTTCTGGAAAGATCTGTCCTGATATAAGCCAGAAATTCGATGCTTTCAAATCGACATGTTCTTGGCTCATCTCATGTGGATGTCTTCCATGAAGAGCTTTGGCCATCCATAAATCATCATTATTATCATTATTATTATTATTATTATTATTATTATTATTATTATTATTATTATTATTATTATTATTATTATTATTATTATTGCGAATAAGCACAATGGGAACTACGCAAAGTACTCAGATGTGTTTCGTAGCCTTTCTTTGCGCCCATATTTCTTTTATCCTTTGTCTGTGCGCCTCTTTTCTCTCTTCGGTCCAAGCTTTTCCCGTTCTACACGTTACTTCTTCCAAATCAATCCGCCATGACCGCACTTTAGATCTAAATGTGTTCCTATTTTGAATGTCTTATTCTGTGATCCCTGATAAAGATCCTTTTTAATTTCTTTTATCCATTTTATTGTGTGTCAGTTGCTCCTTCAATTCTATTCTCATAAAATTCAACTATTTGTTTGGTAAGACGATTAGGATTCATTCTTTTGATGTGTCCATAAAAATTTAGTCTACGTTTTCTGATATCACTTTGAATGTACTTATATTGTGTGATTTCTCTTTTGCTTCTGATTCTGTACTGCTCATCTGTGAATTTTGGACCAAGAATTTTCCTAATGATTTTGCATTCCTTTTTTCCACATTTTCAATGGTTTTTTTCCTGTTCAGAAGTAGTGTTTCTGAGCCATGTAGACATTCAGGTTTTATCACTGTATTATAGTGTCTCAGTTTCGTGTCCTTTGACATGCACTGTTTGTTATAGATATTTTGGGTGAGACGATATGCTGTTTTATTATTAATATTATTATAAATTTTATTCATATTAATATTATTATTAAAACTATTATTATAATACTATGATTATTATTACTATTATTATTATTATTATTATTATTATTATTATTATTATTATTATTATTATTATTATTATTATCATCGTATTCATGTTGAGCACCTTCCTTCCAGGCCGAAACGCGCCTTGCTGCGCAGGCCCATCTCCCTTTCTTCGCGGGCGGGCGGGTCGGCGCAGCGCGGCGCGACGCGGCGCATTACGATGCGTCCAGTTGGTTTGCATTGCGTTGCGCCGCGTTCTCGTTCCCTGCCGCCTGTCGCCTCGCGGCGCGCTGGGTCCGGCCAACGCTCGTGCGCCGGCGGGGCGGGAGGGGAGGGGAGAGGGCGGCTACGCGATGTAGAGCATGTCGTCACGGCGGCGCAGCGCAACGCCGGAGAACGCGCAACGCTCTCGATTGTCCTCCCTCCCCCTCCCCCTCCCCCTCCGCTTCCCCACGCACGCGCGTCCTCGCGCCCACGTAAAAAGGCGACCGCAGCGTGGGAAAAGCGCATTCGACGTGGCTTTCAATGTTTTATGGCTTTATTTACTCGAATTTTACGTCAAAAGAGTAAAACTCGCGTGTAGCTTTTAGGAAAAGACACAAAAACTATGTTTAGATCGCACAAACAAAGCAAGAGGCCATCTCAACGTTTATTCAATGGGTCAAACTAACCGGAGTCAAAACTCCATGAAAGTGAACCTCACATGATCAAAATAATTTTACAAAGGCACTGTTTTGCGCATATGCTGTGAAATAGTCAATAATACAAAATAAAGAGTTACTAGTGCCGTAATTTATTTTTAAAAAAATAAAATTTTCGTTTCTGATACTCTATTGATTTTCAAATTTGAAAATTTGAATGTTTTGAATAGATGTTTCTGACACTCGACGTTTCGAATTTATTATCTAAAATAGATTTGTGTGAATCAACTTCTTGTGATGTCTGAGATCGAGATTAGGTGTCAGTAGTTTGTATCAATTCATTTTTTCATTCATTATCTTCCAAGGGGTATATCCGGTGCTGCCAAACACTGCATCTATCTCTTTTTATTACCTATTTTTCTGATAATTTCATCTCCACCGGTGACTCATAAGGTTTAGGTTTATAATACCATGAAGTGAAAGTGTTTCTATCGCATAATTTTGTGACTGAGGTGGTTCCATGAAAGTACTTTTGACACAGAGCATAGGAAATCACAGAAATTAAATCACAAGAATTGATAAAACAACATAGTACACATATATTCCCCATTCGTATGTCAACATGTTCGCAAAAAGTCGGTTAAGCAACGCTTGAGGGATGACACTACCCGTATTTGACTAGCTCCAAAGTACTTTCATTTTAGTGCATTTGGCAGGGTGGCCAGCAACATTGATTATTCCCAGAGCAGGGCATAATTTTTAAGAGCCAGTTTTTCAGCTCCAAAACTATTTCTTCTTCTCTATTACTACTTTCTTTCATATTATTCTCTTTCTCTTCCTCCTGAGATATTTTCCGGATTCACTAGTAGTGATAATTCCCCTTGAAAGAGATACCTCTAGAAGTTAATCTGTAAGAGCTCCTCTTTGGGAGGGTACTACAATCATCTTTACGCACAGTCTCCTCGAAGCCAATACCAAAGTGTAGAGAGCAATTTCGTTCGAGGTAGTTTAGAAATCGGAATGTTAGGACAGAGACGAAAAGTCGGTACAAGTTGTAATGGGCAAACAAACAAAAATTAGTATAATAGAGCGAGATTTGGCGTTATTAGTAGAGCTTCAGGAAAAAAAGAATAAATCGCAGAGAAGCAGTGGAAGCTCATTTGGTTTGGAAACGCTCCGCATCACCAGCTTCTCTACCGTTTTCCATTCACATTAACTCAACACTTAGTACAACGTATTAAGAAGATCTATTGAATTATTAAAGTATTATTGAATACTGAAGAAAAGAATTGTCAGTCTTTTCCCTGCACAATTATTAATTCGGAGACCACTTCTTGCAAGTATTTTCTAATGAAATGAATTTTATTCATTTGAGATTCATTCATGAAATGCGAGAATGATAAATTTGAAAGTTCATTAACATTAGTAATTGTCCGTATATACATGTATACGATTATATGAAATAACATGTAAGACAAAAAACCATAGTTAAAGTGAAGTTACAGTTTTAGCTCCTCGCTCACGATTTGACAATTTTAAACAAATTATGCAGATTATATAGGAGAGATAGGTATTTATGTTTTCATCTGGCTCATATCCTTTATGCCAACATGTATTTATGAAAGTTATTCATCTTAGTTTAAACTGAAAGGGTGCATTGTTTATTAATTCTACATTCAGGACATCTGTACCTGCAGATTTTTTTTATTTTTACTAGCTTTGAGTACTTCTTCAAGTTCTTGCAGATCAATGTTGTACACATTATCAATGGGTTCCACTAATACTGTATCCGTTTAATCATTCGTACATAGGTTTTGAAAATAATTTAACCATTCTTTTTCTGGTATGGGATTAATTCTTAGACTATCTTTTTCTTCTTTGTTTAATTCTTTTATAATTTTATATCCATTACATTGCCTTCCATGTAGATCGTGTTCTAAATTTGCTATATATCTCTCCCAACTTTGACGTTTAATTTTTCGTACTTCATTTCTCACTAAAGTAAATTTATTTTTATATTCAATTTTTAAATCTAAACTATTTGGTGTTTTTAATGTTCTTAAGTAGGCTTCTTTCTTTTCATCTATTAGTTGCTTAATTTTTTCGTCCCATATTCTAAGCCCCCTTCTTGTATACTTATTTTTCCTTTTACCTAATGATTCGAATGCAGCGTTGATCAATATCTGTTTAATATTTCTCCTTTCCTCATTTATGTTATTACTAGTAGGTGTACATTGTAATTTTATATTCAATCTTATTCAAAATTATTAGATATAAGGGAAACCCGTAACAACCCGTAACAAACGTTACAATGCAACACATATTGCGATCAGGAATAATAATTCTTACACTGTAATTTACAAAGTAAGACCTGTTTTGACGTTCTATTACATTTTTGGAGGTTTCTCTTTCTCCGTAGCGGGGTTGTCAAAAACATCTCCAGTTGGTTTCCAGTCTGGAGCAACGTATTTTCACTTTTAAAACAATGATTTAAAAAGTTCTAAATGTTTGCAGGGGTACAACAAATGTTAAATATTCAAATATAATTTAGTAATTTGTCATTATTATATTATTTATGTAATTAAAAAAGAACTTTTAATTTTATTACTTATTTTTTTACTTTACTTATTTAACTTCAGAAAAGTTAAAAACTACATTTGATGCACTAAGGGGGAGAAATGAAATCTGAGCAAGTAT
The DNA here is from genome assembly GCA_011170035.1 of Teleogryllus occipitalis. Classification (NCBI taxonomy): domain Eukaryota; kingdom Metazoa; phylum Arthropoda; class Insecta; order Orthoptera; family Gryllidae; genus Teleogryllus; species Teleogryllus occipitalis. Next base: position 67,615 of record BLKR01003081.1, on the reverse strand, counting down.
TTAAGACGGTATTTATAGGGCAGATGTAATTTAAGGGTAGATGTGTTGTTATTTTATTCCTAGGTCCACCCGGGGGAGGAGCACGTGTCCATTCCTCAGGTTACCTTCATAGCTCTGTCACTGTTATGCATGATGAGGCTGATACATGCAAGAAAGGATGCTCACCTCATTTGGGATATCGCTCGTCCCCCTCCCTCCTCAGCAGACGTATCGTTTGAAATATCCTGTGGCTTGAGAAGACAGATCCGCTGGCCGAACCATCCCAAACTTTTACTCGCGGCGGAACCTGGAAAGTGTCGTGCATGCCCAGCCAGTCCTTGATGTGCAGACTCTGGAACCACGCGAACATGAAGCTGGAGGCACGTTTCGAATGCACACCGGAATATAGGAAGAGAGTCAGTCCACAATGTCGGTGCTTTTGCGCCAAGTCTCACGCGAAGCACCTTCACAAGAGAAATTAAATAAATATACTTGTGATTAAATTAAGTACCGCAGTTTTCGAGTAAAGATACCACTCGCGTTTATGTCCCGCGCAATTTGGTGGATGAAAATCTTGGAAAACTTTGGTATTTACTTTGTATGTTTTTCGTTGCAGTACTGTTCAGAACTGCTATCTCTGCACTTTCCATTGTCAGTAGGTCCTAAGCAAATTGCGGGCAGGATATCGGAAATAAGAATATCTATCCACTTGCAAAATTGTTTTAAAAACAAAACACAGTTTTCGAAAAATTATTCAGTTTTATTTCGAGACACTATCCTGTTATCCTCTCCTCCGATTTTGGTGCCAGTTTTAGAAAAATGGGGGCTCTTAAAACATAGAAAATATGGTGTATACAATATTTTGTAAGACCTTACAGAACGTTGGCTACGGTACTGGAGAGCCTGGGAAACTTCAAAAGTGTCATCGGCGTGACATTCAGCGCTAATCTTACAGAACGTGAAATTGTACAAAGACACTAACTTGTATTTCTGAACCATACCTTTTGTATTTTTCAATCAATTAAAAAAATTTGAATGTTTTCACTTATTTCTTAAGTAGTTGAGGTATCTATTTTATTTGTAGTTAAGATACCTGAACTGAGGTCGGCCTCTACAATGACCTGTTAATATCTAGTGCAAGTTAACAAAATATCCTAAAAAACACCCAGCTGCGCATTTAGAAGCGCATCATGTTCCTACAACTAAAATTTCAGACATGATTTCCCAAAACCAAATATTTTCCTGATTAGTAAAGATTTTAGTGTTCATGGAAATATCTTGTAACATGGGTACACTGAGGATTTTTTGATCTTCAGTTCAAAACAATTTTTTAGTTCTCTCTTTTGGTAGTTTTTTTTCTTCGTTCAACATTCAAGTAGTATATGACTTAGTGTAGGGATCACAGAATTTTGGAAATGTGCACACAATTCACTTCTACCCATAGCACGTTATACGCAGTTTTAACCGTTTTTGACGTAAAATAAATAAATAAATAAATAGGTACGGAGCCAGGAAGGTGGTAGGTACCCTCCTGCAGAAGGTAAAAGAATTAATTCATTCATTATCTTTTGAATATAGTTGTAATTATCATACACTATGTATGAAATAACTGTCAAAAATATCAAAGTTCTGATTCCTGGCACTATTTTGAAAAATATGCATTCAAACGAATGATTGGAGGAAATGCTAGTATTTGGAAATGCCCAAAATGTCGTTTTAAAAAAGCGAGTAAAAAACTCAACACTTGGTCTTCAGTGTTGGTAAATCAAATTACATCATTTAAACCAAGAATTCGAGGAATTTATGTAATTGCAACTACGACGACATAACCAAATTTTTTTTTCAAAAGAACATATTTAAAATTATATATCTACCTATATAAAACATTGAAACATTATTTCGAAATTGTAAATTAAGAATTACATTTGTAGAGAAAAATAGAGCAAAAACATTAAACTATTTTAAAAATACCGAGCGAAGTGGCTCAGCACATAGTGCGCTGGATTCACATTCAAAAGAGTCAGGTTCGATCCCGCTCCAGACATTCTGACCGGGGTTTACCATGGTTTCCCTCGGTCATAGGGTGATTGCTGAGATGATTCAAACATTCCACGAACACTCACCTCCCATTATCATCCTAATCCTTTCACCCCTCATCATCACCCTAACACGTAATTACCAATAATAATAATAATAACAATAATAACAACAACAACAACAACAACAACAACAACAACAATAATAATAATAATAATAATAATAATAATAATAATAATAATAATAATAATAATAATAATAATAATAATAATAATAATAACAACAACAACACCAACCCAGGTCGATGATGTGCAGAACAAATCTTAAGTCTGAAACTTATCTTAAGGCATTAGCGAATAGGTAATAGAAATCTAGTATGCACATTTATTGATTTCAATAAAGCATATGATTCGGTTGATCGAGAATCATTATTCCAAATATTAAGGGAACAAGGATTAGATTTGAAAACTCGTGCACTGATAAAAGAAACCCTGACAAACACAGAGGTCAAAGTTAAATTTATCGTAGGCATTTGAAATCCCTTTAAAATCAAAACAGGAATAAAGCAAGGCGACGAGCTCTCACCTCTGGTATTTAATTGTATTTTTGAGAAAGTAATAACAGAAAGGCGAAAACAAAAAATAATTTTCAAAATTGCGCCCCAATCACATTAGGAAGTGGAAAATTAGCGATAGGCTGTTTAGCATTTGCAGACAATTTTGCAATCCTAACACGTGATATTCTCAAACAGCACAAAAACAGATTGAACTTAAAGAACTGGTAGAGAGAGTTGGTCTTCAAATATCATTTAAAAAAACTGAATTTATTACTTGAAAGAATGACGCACCTAGGTTCGTGGAAACAAATTATAGCAAAATTAAAAGTTACACATTTTTAATTCATGGGGGAAATCATTCAGGAAAATGGAATTGAAGCTAAGATCAATGAATGTAGATGTAAAAAATGGAAACAGCATGTCATCTCACTCAAAATATCTATAACAAACAATGTATGTCAAAAGACACGAAACTGAGACACTGTAAAACAGTGATATAAACAGAATGTCTGTATGACTCAGAAGCACTAATTATGAACAGGACAGAAAATATGGGGAAAAAGGAATGCAAAATCGTTAGGAAAATTCTTGGTCCAAAATTCGGAGAGGTTCAGTATAGATTCAGAAGGAAAAAAATATCAGACAATATGCGGATATTCAGAGTGATAACAGAAAAAGTAGACAAAATGTTTATGGACACATTAAAAGAAAGAATCTTAATCGTTTTAAACCAAATATTTGAATTTTATGAGAATAGAAGTAAAGCAGCAACTGACACTATAAAATTGATAACGATATTAAAAAGGACCTTAAATTATCAGAGATCAGAGAAGAAGACATTCAAAATAGGAACACATGTATATCTAAAGTGGTGAATTGGTGGATTGATGTGAAAGAAGTACCAAAGTGTAGAACAGAAAAAGCTTGGACTGAAGAGAGAAAAATGGCATACAGCCAAAGGATGAAAAAAATATGGGCACAAAGAAAGGCTAAGAAACACATCCGAGTACTTCGCGTAGTCGCAGTTGGGCTTATGTGCAATAATAATAATAATAATAATAATAATAATAATAATAATAATAATAATAATAATAATAATAATAAGAAGAAGAAGAAGAAGAAGAAGAAGAAGAAGAACCATCAGGGAAAGCAACCGGAAACTACCCTGATTATATCCTCCTAAGAAAACCCATCATGATGATCATACTGTGGAGTCATGTAGATGGGTCACCTAACTTCCGTCTATGGAAGAACGGAAGCAAAGAAGGAGATTTGAAATATATATTTGCAAATAATTGATAATTTAAAGAATATTTCTTGATCTGAAACAGAGATAGGATATTGTTAAGTTTGATGCAGTTATAAATATCACCAATTTTTCCAATAACATAGTATTCTCATCCACTCTTCTTTACGCAGAGCTTAAGAACTATATTATCTGAGTACTACATTGTGAACAACTTTTTGAAAAAGCCTGGCATATTTTAGTTTCTTACTATCAGCTATCTACGCGTTCCTCGTTACATTTCTCTTTACAATGACGACATTGCATTACGAAGGAAAACGGAGATAAGGCCATTGAACAAATGAAAGTCATTGTACCATCGCAAGAATGTCCGGATTCTCGTCCCTGTTTTCTTCTGTCCACTACATCTGACATGATTGATATGCTGGTTAATAATGCGCCCCTAATGTTCAGTAAAGTGTTCGTCCGAGAAACTAATGTCTCTTAGACACTACTGTTTTTGTCAATGGAAACAAACTCGAAGAGTTTTCAATGAGAACTTTACATTCTGTGTAAAAACAACCGCCCTCGACCTCGAGCAGTGGACGCTCGAATGCTTTCTACAGCCGAATGTCACTGGCGTGGGACTGACGTGGGTTTGTTTGATTATTTCGTGTTCCGGGCGCGTCAAAGGCCAAGGTCATTACCCCGCAAGCGTAATGCATGTTGTTTTCCTGGGGGGGGGGGAGTGATCTTCCTCAGATGAACGGCTAATACAAAAATTGTTTATAAAAAGTGTAACAAATAAGTAAAATCAGCATATGGTTTATTTTTTCGCGTTTATATTCGCCATTCTGCTTATTATTTTTGAACATTTCTGCGGAGATCCGGACAGTCGCGCATTTGACTAGTCTAGCGACACGTCAGATTGTGTAGTGCGTGTAAGTGAACATGTTTAACAAGTAAGGGGTGAGAAAGACAAAGAAGAGGAAGGAAAGATTGCGCGCGGTCCGTGGCCCGTTTGTTAGTGTACTAATCCGGTATTCGCCTTGTGTTGATAGGAGAACCACGGTAATCTACCGATCAGAGCAGCCAGCGACTGGAATTCTCCACCTAGGAGCGGCTGAATTCCACCCGCTATGTAGCTAATGTCGAAAATCCTGCCACCGCCGGGACTCGACCCCACGGGACTCCACCCTCCCGGTCAGAGGACCTGCAAGGACGTCATTTGATGCCCTGACACACCTAGGCCGGTGTGGCCGTTGGGCCCGGCGACCGTTCACGCTCGCTCCCCTCAATGCGCCCACACTGCCACCGCCGAAATCCCTCACTTGGGACAGGTTTACCTGGTTTGAATGTCCGTAAATTGTTTCGCAAATTATGCGAATCATGACGTTGGGAGTGGGCGTTTTGCAAAGTATTTTAAATAAAACATACTGAAAATAAATTATATTCCCTTCTCGACCAATTTCTGTAGCTGTCTTTCACTGACAATTCTAAGACGACTACACGTATTACTATATAGAATTAGTATGTAATATAATTTCCTCATTTATAATTTTAGTTCCTGCATTCAAAGATTATTCTAAATAAAAGTAACTAGCGTACCCGTGCGAGAACTCTCGCATGTTAAACACCACCATGTTCGCTATTTTTCCATTTCCATATTAAGCATGTAATATATCTTTTCTTCATGACCCTCTCATCCTCCGTCACTTGTTCTATATATCTCCTTGTAATTGATACCAATGAAATTCACCCTTGTCAATACAAACTATTCTTATTTAACCTTATTACCTAGCAGAGAGGAACACCCGCGTAATTGAAACACGTAGAATAAAAAGTAATTAGTCACACACACACTTGCAGATTCTACAAGCTCTGAACATGTGGAGTAGAATCGAGGAGCGTCGAACCAGCAACAATGAAATAGATTGTTGAGGGTCTTGTAGATTACGGTGTGAGGAAAGTTTCCTTGAGGACTTTGGCCTTAAAAGTTGAATTTTTAAGACATTTTAGTTTTTACGACGCTTTGTTTCAGGCGTTACTTAACTATATAGATTCAAAAATGCGGCCAGGTGGTGCGGGTTGTATTTGACATGAATATTTAGATAGTCAATATAGACATGTCTGTCATACTTTTAAAGTCAAAGTTCAATTCGTCACGTCGCCGTAAAATTCTCTTTCTTTAGAGACCTCATTTATAAAGGTTGGTTGCGTGTGAGAGCCCTCAAAGGTGTGTATACGAATGACATAATCTAGGAGAGGATTACGCATTTCGTCTTCAAACATTATTTTTCATAACTAAACGCACATATCCATTTGTGATAAGCTTTTACACATACATTCCAATTCATATCTGAAGTTAAATTTTTTAAAAGATTTTTAAAAGCAAAATCTTGTTTTGTTATTGAAAAAGGTTCACTAAGTTCACGCGTTCTTTCCGTATCTTCCTCCTTATTACAATATTCGTATTTCTTGTGATACTGCATGGATGCAAAGCTATTTTCTCACCGCTAATATTATTACTCGGTAACTTGATTATTGTAGACAGCGAACGTGATGCTGGAAAGGCTGCACAGTGAGTTCAAAAAACTTCTAGATTTACAGATTGAAAGCACTATGAACAAGCAACATCGATCGACGCGCGGGGAACGGTGGCTCAGTGCATCAACTGATGTCACTGCAGTGCCTCTGACTGAAAGGTCCTAGGTTCGAGTCCCGACACTAGCTTTCCAGCTAGGTCGAATTCAGTCGCTGTTTGGAGGAGAATTCTAGCGGCCGGCTGCTCTGATCGATAGTTTTCCGTGGTTTCTCCGATCAACACCAAGCGAATTCCTGAGCAGTACTCACAAACAGGTCACGGACTGCGCGCGATATTTCCTTCCTCTTCCTTGTCCTATCCTCATTCTTTACACACTTACACTAACATGAACTACACTACCACACGTGCCGGGAAACCGGTAGGTGACTTAGAACTTGTCCCGACTGGGGCGGTGCCCCGCTGGTGGGAGATACCTGGTTGGAGAAAACCCCGCTAGTCGACGATAGGTCGGCGCCGGATATTGCCATCCAGTGGGGGAAGCATTGCTGCGTGCGCGGCAAGTACTAACTACTCGTACTAACCCCGAGAGCTTGCCAGAAAGGATCCCAAGCGATAGTCTGTTGCTTTTTGCAAAGTGCAGTGCTCTATTTTCAATATTTTATTTCATTGGTTTATTTTCCTCTTGTAAATTGTACTCTGTTTACTTTTACTTATTTCTATACTTTCTGCCACTTATTGACTAATATTCTTCACAAAACTCTCTATTGGAACTTGTCTAAGCGGCAAGAAAATCCAAGAGTAAATACGTAATGCGTCGTAGCAATATAAAAGAGAATGAATTTTATTGAAAAAATTCCAATGACACATGAACACTCTGTTTTTTATTTAGTGTACATGACTGTCAAGTTCAATGCTTAGCGTTAGCAGTAGTTGAATCTTTAATAGGATCTCGCACTTCAAGTACAATTGATGCACTGGCTCAACTCTTGTGCTCATAACTTTCACAGGAAAACAAACTCGTGACATGAGCTGCCACCGCGTTATTGAAATAATAGCTACTACCATAAGAAAAAAGTAGAATTATTGTACAAGGATGCGATAAAAATGTTAAACCCTATCAATTATCAGAGTGCATAAGAATACACAAGTTTCGGAGGAAATGACACGACCTAAATTTTAAAGAAATGTTATGCGGTATTATAATAGCTCATCACAGCATTTCATCAGGTTTAAGAATAACCTAACGAATACATTGAGCAATACATACTCGTTAGTAATATTCATATACCTAATAACAATGCATAACCGCTCTTATTTAATAGGAAGTTATCACTAGGAATACATTTCCTAGATTGAGTGCACGTACGCGTGCGCGCCCGCGTGTGTGTGCGTTCTCACAACCACGTCTAATACCACCGTGACATCCGCGTCCCGGAACTTTCTCCCGGAATATATTTATGACAGCGATTAGTTATGCTCCACTGGCTTCATCCGTGCGAGAAGCTGTTTGTCAAAGTGGTGCATTAGAGGAATGTTAAATACACAGAATACGGGATCATAAAATACTGCCCTAAATCCGTTGAGTATATTCCAACCTGAACACGTCAAATTCAACGAATAAACGTTCAAACGAGATTGTTTTACGTAAGTAGTGTTTGCGTACGTGACCTGAGAGTAATACGAGATGTAATTCGAATGAACTAAACATGGAAATTTAGCGCAGCTACGTGTTTACGCACACTTTGCAATAAATGTTCTCAATACATAGAAAATAAATATATTTTGGTTTTATTTCATCAAAAATAAATCTGAATTTAAAATAGTTTACATCCAACTCACAAAAACAATGTACATTGTTTATCAGATTCAATAGAAACCCTTGCAGTCGGTAATCCAAAAGCCAATGAGCTAAATATTTCACGTAATCTTTATAATGAGCACTTAATGACAATCAATGAAACAATGTGTTGCATCTTACATTGCAATCTAGTTCTTAACCCAATGTATTTCAGAAAAAGATCAACTGAATAATACTAATATTAATTTTCTTCAATTTCTGTGCCGATGGAATGAAACGTTGCTCCTGTACATATAATGTGTCGTGTATGTTGTGTAGTCGTACAGAGAACATTAAGAAAGTATGTTGATACTAACTGTAAATTAAATACTTGAAACGAGGGCTAGGAACAAATTTACCGAATAACTTACAAATAGTAACGAAACTATACGAATCTAACCTCTGTGATTAAATCCATAAATTATAACATATGAAACGAGAATCATTAAAATATGGAAAATACAAATATATGACTTTCCTGAAATAAAAACAATGTTTTACTTGAGTTCGCCGGAAACAATGAAAATTGTACCACCGTGTCAAAAAACGGTTTTGATTCAAATTTGCATTAAGGATAAAAGCTGCGCGTCCAGACGCTACACGTCGGCATCTATTTTAAGAATGAAGGGAAACTTCGAAAACACCGTTTATGATTGGAGTTTTTGACCCGTTAATTAATACGAAATTTTACAGAAAGAGAAGAATGTTATTAATATGTCAACAAACGAGTACGGGGTGTAATGTTCGACCTACTACGCTGTTTTCTCTCCATCTCTGAAATTATATCGTCATTCATTTTCTGATAGGCATTGTTTGACTGTCAGCATTGCTGCTAGAATGACTGGTTAGGTATCAACCTCCATAAATATACTCAATAACCTACATGAAATGATATAAAATAACAGGGAGAGGTAGCTCAGTGCATCAACTGATGTCACAGCAGCGCATCTGACCGGGAGGTCTTAGGTTCGAGTCCTGACGGCGGCAGGATTTTCGACACTAGCTTTTCAGCCAGATCGAATTCAGTCACTGTCTGGAGGAGAATTCTAGCGGCCGGCTGTTCTAATTGGTAGTTTTCCGTGGTTTCTCCGATAAACACCAGGCGAATGCCGGAGCAGTACCCTACCAAACAGGCCACGGACCGCGCGCGATCTGTCCTTCCTCTTCCTTGTCCTATCCTCTCCTCTTACACACACACTTACACTAACATGCACTACACTATCACATATTCCGGGAGACCGGTCGGGAGCTTAGAACTGTCCCGGCCGTGGCGGTGCCCTGCTGGTGGGAGAGTCCTGGATAGGGGGAAACCCCACTAGCCGACGGTAGGTCGGCGCCGGATCTCGCCATCCAGGGGAAGAAGATCACCGCCATCCCCCGAGAAAAGAACATGCACTACACTAATGGGACTAATGACCAAAGCAGTTGACGCGCCCGGAAACACGAAAAAATTAATCAATAATATAAATTCACAATAACTGAAAATTCCGCAATAATGTTTTAATGTTTGGCGTTGTTTCCTAGTGTTCTTTCGTCGAAAAATACATTATCATGAAACCATCAGAGTTTAGAAGTGATGGTTGATACGATTATAAAACCAACTTCAAATTTCCTCACATATTCATACATAATTGGATAAGAAAAAGCAAATATATTCGAAAAGCATTCTTTTCATTATGAAATATTTATGGAGATGAATGTCAAGAAAGCGTCTTAGGTGTGAATCGAGAATGTTGGAATTGGACGAGAATGTGATACGGATAAGTATGAGAGGGATAGCGCCTTTGTTGTTGTGACTAGTAGTTACCACAATACCTCAGAACAATTACTCAAGACCCATGGTTCGTTTCAAATCTACAATTGCACAAAGAATTGAATATCCCATACATAATTCCAATCATTATCCAAGATCTCTAGCAAATTCTACTCATATATCAACCAAACCATTTCAACCTTGCTAAAATCCCAGATTCCCGAACAAGAATTAAAAACAGGTTCCCAATTCAAGCTTTCTTGAACATACAGACCGAGTTGGAGAATAAGAAGGCGCTTCATGAGCTCCCTGACTCTGAGTAGTTAGTTTTAGGTACTTTTTACACAACACACAAAAAACAGATGCAATGTATCTTACCCACAGATATTAAACAACAAATAACACGAAATTCCAAACTCGTACTATGTTGGAAAAATTGTTTTAAAGAGCATATATCTTTCAGCACTTTCAATAAATCTACATTTTAGTGAGAAATTTTGAAGAGTATTTTTTTAAAACATTAAATAGTACCGAGAGACTATTTAATAATACGCAATACATCATTTTTAATACGCAATACATCATAATACGCAATATATTTTAAAAATGTATTGCGATCAAACGTAATAAACACTTCAGAACAATACTACCACTATGGATATAGTGATATATTATTTTCGTTACTACCTCTGAGACAAGGTGGCTCTACTTCCGTCATCCGCATCATTATCTGTAATGTGTTATTTGTATTTGCTTATAAATTATGTAGAAATTATTAGTAATTTGATTAATTATGAAATATTTCTGAGGTATGAGACACTCTGAGATCCAGAAGTGCAGCTTGATTGCCGAGTTGAACAACTGTCATGATATTGTGTTGCACAGCAAATATTCTAGAGAGACCAGCAACGCCATTAGGTTCTTTAGACTAATACAAGGGAGTAAGAAAATAGAATCATAAAAGAGCAAGCATTTTCAACTACTGCTTTACACTCTTAAATATCAAACTTAGAGAGACACATTTCTGACTTTGTCTCTTGAAGGTAAGCAATTCTTATCGGGCCTTGTAAAAAGAAATATGTAGAAGTAGCCTGATAATAAATTACAAATCCAGTATTGCTAACCATCACAATAGGCTATCGCGGGATAGTAATTCCAAGAAACTAAAATGCATATGATCTCTGTAAAACAAGATGGGGATTGTTGTTGTTATTATTATTATTATTATTATTATTATTATTATCACTATTGTTATTGTTAAGTGATTTCGGCGGCTCGAAACCTGGGCGTACGGCTCAACACTCATCGCGTCCGTCATTAAGGCTGCCCCTCCACCCCCACCCGCCCTCTGCTCGTTTCGGCCGCCACGCAACACGCGCCGCGTCCGAGGTGCGTGCGCGTGTGTGTCCGGACGCGTGGGCGCGTGTGCACGCGCGTCACGCGGCTAGCGGCGCGAGCGAATCTACACGTTCCACTGACGAGAGGCGCCCCCTCCCCTTCGTCGCCTCCCTCTCCGTCCCCCACCCAACCCCCACTCACCCACGCTTCTGCAGCCGTCGTGGACTTTCTACGCCGCGGCCCGGCGTCGCTTCTGTCACTCGGATGCGCTCCACATACACCGCTCGCCCCCGCCCCCGCCGCCTCCCCCGCCCGGCCCACTCACCGCCTCATTCCCGCCCCGCACTACTCGCGCCATGCTTCCATTGCCGCCGCGGCAAACACCCACGGCGCGGGAAGGATTCCGGTGTCGCCTCCAACTTACTCAACTCCTTCCTGTCTACGTTCTTTTGCGATGGTACCCACAATTAAAGTGGCGGAAGAGCTTTCATTACCGACAGGATGCCCTGTGCTACACAGTAAGAGGCTTTCGTCAGCGTTGCAATCCTCACAAAAACGTAAGTGAGCCGTTCTATTGCATGGTCAGGGGCTGAGAACGACACGGCTAGTTGACGTTTATGGAATGACGTGAAACATAGGGTTTGAGAGAATTGTTTTGCTTTGCTTGAAGTGCAAACTAGATACACAAGGGTGCGTTATCAACTTCTTATTGTCACACATTAGTAAAATATTGGTAATCATTTAGTCGCTAAGAAACTTAATCAACAAATTAATGATTTTTTTTTTGCAATTTTTTTGCATTATTTCTATTAGAAGTGATAAGTCTATGAAAATGCTCGGAGTAAGAAATAATGCAGATTTTCGACGAATTGTGTTGAGTGTCGCGTAGTGGAAAATTATCACCCTACTATTGCCTTCTAGGAAAAATCTTAACGTTTTGGGAATAAGAATGTTACTTCGTACTTCCTAATGTAATAAACTGATTTTCAAATGGAACTGAAGCAATTCTTGAATATCCGTAGGCTTCCAACATGAATATTAATAGCTTTCCAATATTGCCATCCACTCGACACAATTCTCCATGAAATGATCCCTCATTATCTAACCATGATTTTAACTGCAACACGGAGAACACTCTCATCAAGAATTCTTTCCGTGTCATTAGCTGGTCCATTCACTAACGTAAGCAATTACACAGCTAACTCGCATGAGACCTAAAATATCTTGCACCTGAACCTTGTATGACGTGCATACATTGAAATGCAAGTAAATCTACCATATGCAATCTACAAAAATCCACAAGTACTGGTAATGCTTCAAAATACGAATCAATCGTATTAAAGAAGTACATATATGAAGATTTTAAATACACGTTTATAAAGAAAACCTGGAATTCTTATTCACTGATACTTCTAGAAATGGATCTGAGTGTTGGCGTCATTGGGCTAATTTGTAAATTCCCCTCAGGGAATAGGTAAGCAGGTAGGCAGATTGGTGCTCATACCGTAATGTCAAATTAAAAAGTTTCAGTTGTAATAATTCTCACCAAAGTTCGCCAAATTAAATTAATATTAATTTTTAACAGTGTAAATATAACTCAAAAGCTTTTTTTTCAAATTTTGATGAAATCCAAAAGAAAATGATTTCTCTATGCAAATAACTTTAAGGTATTGATAAAAGGAAGGTGGTCATCAGTAACCTCTTCTCTGAGCTAGTCTACCATTTTGGACGGTTTGGAGGGCAGGAGATGTCGACAAAGAACAAGGCGTAAGGGTGCCAGTACACTGGCGTCCTCGCGTTCCTCGCTGTTATCGCTGTCGTGGGAGCAGTGCGTGAAAGAGATAGGGAGCCGTTGACGCAAGCAGTCAGAAAACGCACTTTCGGGTGGTGCTTCTAATGGCGGGCTTCTATCTTTCCACTGAGAGGGGTACATCCCAACACTCTTTGTTCTCTGCATAACATACGGGCTTTTACGCCTTTCAGAGAAGCCTCAGAACAAAGGAAGATCAATTATTGGGAAACGTTTGCAATATGTTAATATAAGGTGTTGCCACTGTCAACATTTTAGGTATTATTAGCAGCCTTTGATGGCTTACCCATTATCATCAATTCTGTTTGGAATCCGAAATACGACTGCTACTAGTAGTCACATGTCGGCTTCCAAACTGCAGATAACTGACTATTACGATGAGAGCTAAGCCATTGAATCCTTTTGTTTATAATATTTTAGCAGCTTTCCATGGAAGTAGCCTTCTTCATCATCGTCATCATGAGATATCCGCTGTTTGGATGACGCAATACCTAATAGTAGTATTCCAGCTTCGAAACGGCTGATATTTGATTAAGCCATCGAAAGGTGCTAATAATATAATAAACAAAAATGTTGGCAATGACAACGCCTTTTATTCACCTATTTGGAATCACAGTATCACAAATAAATTAAGATGAATATTTACAAATTTTAGTAATTAAACCATGATCATTATAATTATGCCGCCTTTAATGGAGAACTTTTTATGTTAACATTTATAGATTGAATAATGCAAAAGATGATGGATAAGCTTTCGACTTGTGTTTTAAAGATTTTCAGTATTCAATCATCCTAGATTCCTATTTCAACCTCAAATGTGGGAGTTTCAGGCAGGGTATTGATTATCACTTAGGACAATATTTATCTCATCCAATTATAACTTTCAAAGAATGCCTCCTCTTTTCCTTTTCCCGACTTATTCGTCCTTTTTATTTTAAACATTAAGATCCATACTTTCTCCAAGCTACATACAAGATACAAAAACTTTTAATGACTTCCGCGATCAGTAAGGGATACCATTATCGAAGAAGATTCAACCAACGCAGTCATTACGAAATTATAAATTATTACCGTAAATTACCTTGCCCTTGAGATGTTCTCGTTGATGTACGTTGTAGGAGAAAAATTGTTACACCACTCATGCACAGAAGCAAGTTCTACATGAGATTGTGACAAAAACGCAAAGAAAAATTAAGTTTCGCTGCATTTCGCGTGACACTGCATGTAAGATGAGAACAGGATGTCGCAAGCTTGTTATACAGCGATAAAAACCGGATTGGAGTTATGTTACAGTAGGAGGCGATACGATTCTCAAACCTGTTTAAGATACCAGTTATATTCCCTGCATGGATTCCATATGCATTGCTCTTATGAATGCCATATGCATCTCTTATGAATGGCGCCCACCTTTCTCACAAGTTCCTCGAAAAGAAATATGAGAAGTAGTGGTGTGAAAAATTGAAATGACAGAATTAAGATGAGGCCTGATTTATGGAAAAATATCATTTAAGATTACGACCACATCGAAAAGAAACATAATGATAAGCACATTCAGAACCAAACACAAGGAGTACATTGATATTACATTAGGAATTTGGAATATTAATTTTCCTTACAAGATAAGGAGAAGTACGACTTTTCCTAATCAAGAAGCAGGTGGGCATCCCATTTTACTTGTCCTTGTAACTTGTATCCATGTTGGAAAGAAAGTGTTATATTGTTATTTCGAAGGAAATTAAATTTTTGCAAAATAATTTCATTATTTTATTGTACTGTTTTTTCTAATCGGCACAAGTAGGTACTGAAGAAAAATGCACCCTAGCAGACGTTCATACACGAAAGACCATATGGAAATAATACATGATGTTCTTGATGATATAATACGAGTATATTTTAGGGACTCTACTCGTATGTTAAAGTAACATTTTTGAGAAAAAATAGACTTTTTGAATCGACGAGAATTAGATACTAACAAGGATACACTTACATGGCTGTAATCGACATTTCACCGATTATCTTCATTCGCGTTTAAGCCACGGTTCGTGCGTGCGACTTTCACAAAGATATTCGTGCGTTCTTCCTCATATATACTCTCCTTCTTCCAGTGACTTGTCTGTGACACCAAAAGCTTCCTGTATATGGCCGTGCTCCTACGACTGCGCCCAAACTAGTTGAGCTTTTAATTTCAGGGAAAGGGCCACATTAAAATTTGAAACGTTTGAAAACAAAATGTGCTGCGTCTCTCCTCTCACACTTCCCGGTCAAGTTTGCAAGTTCTTGCCAGAGAGATGGCGGTGAATGTTCAGAGCCCTGAAAACGGGAAAAAATCGGGCACCTTTGACAGGGATCCGACTAAAATTAAACAAGCGCCAGTGTTAACGTAACTAAGAACTCCCACTGTCGAGCATAGTTACATATGATCTTATGATGTTACATAGGATCCAATAATGCTGACTCGCTTGGAAAGAAGTGACTAGAGATATTTCAAACCTGAAGTAGGTTAAGACAGAGCATTTTTAATTAATACAGCGCGAGAAAATGGTAGAATGTAACTGCAACCGCATTTTAATACAATGTTAAGCCTTTAATTTTGAAATTTTCACTAATTATTTTTATTTACAAAAATTAGTCCATGGTCAGCCAATGGGAAGCTATTTCAGGTTAGGCAGTTTTCACCTAAAAAGGTACTGAAAGTGATACGCAATATTTCTATAGGTATCACAATCTTTCACAAGCTGCGGACTAAATTGGTGCAACAAAATATCTGTCCCAGCCTACTTCGAGCAGAGACAGTAAGGTCAGGGCATGCGAGGGAAGAATTAAAATGTTTTTTAATGAGCATCTTTCTAAAATCAACATTTCTAATGAGATGGCTAACGTACCGTGAACAATATATTAATTATTAGCATTTCAACCAAAAGATTTCCCACTGAGAACGACAGTCAGAGAACTAATTACATTATGACAAAAAATGATCCAAATATGTTTAAAGAAAAAGGGGTCATGCACATTACATGTGCTTACATTAGAAGAACATTTGTAATAAGCATGGCAAAAATAGCACATGACAGGATTTATTACAAAGCCACCTAAACTAATTGTGTTTTTATCTTGGGCATGCAAAAGAATAAGGAAAGCTACGACGTTAATACCTAGTGATTTTAAAAATCTAGTGTGTAATCGAGAAGTCTCAGTTTTCATGAAGTTATTTGAAAATAAGTACAAACAGAGATTTGAAAAGAGCAGTTACTATTAGATGAGATTCATAAGATGTAGAACATTCGGTAGAGAATCGGCTTTGAAGTGGTCGTGCATAGTACGCGTGAACCGAGTGGACGAGGGCTAGAAACTAATATTATACTTTTGATCTTACTATTCTTATTTTTTTTTATAAATCACGTTGAATACAATATTGTCAAAGTAAGAAGAAAAATTTATTTTAAAATAAAGTAATAATTTGCTCATTTGATTAACTTTACCATGCATATATACAAATAATAGACATGCTATCAGACGAGAGCTTTGTTTGGCAACGCGCATTCCAATGCAAATAGGTAAATGAAAGTTTCTCCGAAATCGCATTATTGATCATTATTATCTTTAAGTCCGCGCTTGCTGAATGTGGACACAGTCTTCATTACTCCACATATCATAAACGCAAATAATATTAGATGAGTTAGGTTCTGTGTACCGCCCAAACTAAGAAACACGTATGATTGTGATTTACTGTTAATCTCCCGATATATTTTAACGCAATTGTCCAATAATTATAAAATCTGAAATAAATAATACATAAAATCTGAAATAAAATTGGCGGCGTTTCACACTTGCATATGAATGATCTCGCTTTGGTTCAATGAGCCTAGATGCGGAGACTACTTTCTACATAATAATGTATTTTTTTAGTGAGCAAAGGCACTTAAGATAATCAAAACGCTTCAGTCCCACGAGCATGTCAAGGTAAATATTCTACCTATTTCAATGCCGGGACAGGACTTTTGTTTCTTCATTCCGTCCCATACTTAGATAACTGCAAACGGAATGAATACGAGGAATACACTTTCTTGGATCGTTTTGTTACGGAAGAACAGACAAAACAATATTTAGTTGGTATAATTAAGAGATTCGATAATATCACTGTAATGAAATAACTTATTGACCTTCTGCATGCCACAATAATACTTCTGTCTATTAAACCATTTGAACATCACTAATGTCGTTGATGACCTTCTCAATATATATATATATAATTTAACGCAGTTGCCATGAAATGTCTTTGCAGATACTGTTGCTTTTGAGTGAATTTCCATTCATTGCAGAACATGACATGCTCTTAAATATTTATTTTAAATTTCCCAGTAATGTTATAAAATGTAACAGGAAGAGATTGTAACGGATGAAACGAGGGATTTTTGTTGTAAAAGAGATAGTGCAGAAGTGATAGAAATACCATGTGCGAGATATGTGGAAACAGACATTTCGCCATAAGATGTGCTAACCAAATGGAAGATTGCTATGGAGATACCATTAATTCATAAAACAAATACGTGATATACTAAATCGATCACTCCCTTCCTTACAAGTAGAAAATATTTCAACCCGGAGAACACAATAGCCCCCCGCCATACACAGTTTTCGTAACGAATTCGATAAAGAAATTATTTAATTGTTGGTGATCCTCACTTCGCACTGAAATGCCTTCGTTGAATTAATCTATTTTAAGCACAAGGATAAACGTGCGTAAAGAATAACATTAAAACTTTACATTTGGATGGCCATACTTTTTTAAAGAAGAACTATATGGTGATAATAAGTCTCCAACATAATGATTGTGAGACATTTCTCTCACAACAATGTGACGTTGATCGTTAATAGTTTGCGTTTTGACGTTTTTCTTATCTGTGAATCACACTCATCCTGCAGGAATTTGATGATCACGATTTGCAGAAAGGGAGATGGTATGTAGGGTGGGAAAGTTAGGAACAGGTTGAGAAAAGAGAGAGAGAGCAGCAGCAGCGCTAACGAAGGCTGACAAGGTTCCTCAAGTAGGGAGGTGATGGAAGAAATCTAGACGAGGCATACTCACCAGTCAATTGACAGAGAAGACTCACAGTTCTCACTCTGGTGACTTGCTTAGATGGAAGGAATCTTCTTGAGCAAAGTCCTGAACATATTCAACAAAGCACTCAGATCACACTATTGCCTGTCCAATAAACGTCAGACACGCTTCAAGTAAAGTCCAGTTCCGAAGTTTAAACAAACACAACCGAACTAAACGGACAAAACTAGCCGGCCAACCGGCCGGGTTAACACAGTCCGCTACTCGAGCGTTTTCAAGAGCGAACTACGCGGGGCAGGCTACGTAGTCCAACGAATCACATTCACCCGTCACCGATCCACCACGACCGCAGTCGGCGGCGTGCGACCTTGAGCGTCGAAGCGAACCTTCAAGGCCACTTCACAGGCGAGGGGCGCTGGGCGCCTGACCCGCAGAAGCCTCGCTACCGAGCGGCGGCCGGGTTCGGTGAGCTGCAACGGCACCGGGCGTACGTCGCGGAGCGTGGCGAGCAGGCGTGCTGGCGAGCGTGCGAGCGTGGTCGGCGCCGGAGAGGAGCACGTGCCGATGCGAGTCCTTGGCAGGAGCTCGCCGCACTGACGCCGGGCGCGCGCCGCTGCAGCCGCGTGGCCGTGCGGGGCCGGCGGGCGGGCTCGGCGCGGGGCGGCGCGCTGCGACTTTCTCTCGTGGGAAAATCCGCCCCACCCCCTTTCTCCCGAGGCGCTCTTCTCTCGCCTCGGCCTCCGCCTCCGCCTCCGCGCGCGACGCCTCCTGTTGTTCGCTGGGATCATGCTCCGCCGTGGGCCATCTTCCTTTCACGAGCGGATCCGCGCTGCCTCTCGCCCTCCTCGAGATGGTACCGCGCCACCGTTTGTTTACCTCCCGTGGGCGGTAGCAGGGATGTTGGAAGCGGAGTGCACTCAGACTGCACAAATTAGCTCCCTTTCGAGTTCATCATCAATGTATGGGAATAAACCTTTATTGAATTTATATTCAGAATAGAACAGAAACGATTAAATGGATAAGAAGAAAGACGGAAGAAAGGCGCCCTTGAAAAGTACGGAGTTGGCAACCACCAATGCACAGAAGGTAGACTTGGACTCTCTTAGAATGACGGTGTAAGGCCATGACAGACCGTCACATCAAATGTCTGGCAAGATCGAAGAAGATTGAAGCGAGAAGAAGATGGGTGCGAGAGACTCGAAGGATGAAGTTCCACTCGCAGGAGAAGAAGAAAAAGAAGAAGAAGAAATGGAGAAGAATATGATAATGATGCAGAAGAAGAAGAAAAAATGAGAAAGTCAAGCCGTGGTATCTGGGGTCGCTAAGAAGGGACCGTTTATTTACTTAAAGGACAGTTTGTTTACATCATCGTGGGCGGTAGCAAGGATGTTTGAAGTGTGTAGTAGTGGATGTAAATTGGGAAAGCCAAGCTGTGAACCTGAGTTCGCTAAGAATGGAGCACCGAAACTTTTTCGCCGGGAAGGGTCGTGGGGTCGAGTCCCACTTTCGATATGGATGTTTGTGTTTGCTCGTTTGTTAGTAATTATCCTTCAATAATTCAAGAGTTCACCCCTCGCCTGTAACCTTCTCGCCGGTTGTAATAATTCAAAATTGCTTCAAATGTGTAACTCATTTGAATATTCACGAATATTAGTCAAGTGGGACTCGGAATTATATCTTTGCTCTCTACGTCATCAGGTGCACTGTTTTGTGGCATAAAGTTCGACACAATTTTGTTCATTATTTATTTATTTGTATATTTATTTATTTATTTATTTATAATGATTTTATTCATTTAAAATAGAAATAGTTTCAAACAGTACAACAAAATATCGGCTACAAAATATTTACTATTCTAACATGTTCAAACATTCTACATTCTTATTAATACGGAACTCAAAAGCGTACCGAGGTACTTGCAAATAAACAAACTATTATAACCCATTTCTATATGAGAGGCATTCCCAACTGGGAACCTCATTTAAGTGTATTTTAAGCTAAAAATAGTGGAGTAAGGTATTCGATGATTAAGGTGGGAGGCATGAGCTTAGGATTAAGTTTATATGATAGTAATTGTGGTCTGAATTGATCATTGGGTATGCGTGATTTAATTCTAGCGAAAACACTACTGGATTTTTATAAGTTGCAGAGTCTTGCTCTGGGGGACCAGGTTTAAGTTGATGTATAACTTTTTTTTGTGAAGAAATATGATAAATGACAGTCTCAATGTTCAGTTCTTTGGAGCTGTTTATTGGAGAGGTACCATGGAGCGTTAACCGACATCAAGAGGATTTTATTTTCATATACTTGAATTCTTTTTAGATTTGAAGGTGCAGAACCGACCGAAACAGGGTGAGCATGGGTTAGTGATGGTCTGAATGTGGTTTTACAAAGATAAAATGTGCCAATTTGAAGCACCGATTTATGGTTTATTAGTGAATATAGATCGAAGACTCCAGCATGTTTTGTTTAGCCAATTGATGATATGAGGTTTACATGTGAGATGAGTGTCCAATATAACTCCTAGGTAATTTAGGGGTTTATTGAATGGCAGCCAAGGAATTAGTGAATTTGCTATTGTGATCATTTGAGAATGGGTTACTCTTTTCAGGTGCAACAGTTCTGCTTTATAATATGCTGTGATTAAGTGCATACGATATTTTGCTGCCCAGTCAGAAAGGACGTTGATAGCCGATTGTAAATTGTTGGTCGCTTATCAATAATATTTGGTTGGGACAGAATATAACCGTGTCATCTGCCTATAAAGCCGTGGTACAGTTTGTAGCACTCACTGTATTATCTGTAAATAAATTGAATAGGGTTGTGGAAAGAGACGAACCTTAAGGGACTCCGGCCTGAATTGTCTTTCGGACAGAAAGAGAGGAATTTATTCAAACCATGATATTCTGTTTTCAAAAATACTTTTGATTATTTTGAAAAGATAATAAGCAATGCCATGGCTTCTCAATTTGTATAGTCTTAAGAGCCAGACTTTTCAAAGGCACTAGTAAAGTCTAAAAGAACAGGTAGCAATAATTGCCTTTTTAACGCTAGGGCTATTAACTATTCTGAAAAGCTGGTGAATGGATGAATGCAGAGACTGGAATCGAAACTTGGAAACAAAGATGGCTTCCGTCTCGTGAAGAAATTTATTAAGTCTAATTAGCATCAATTTCTGAATATTTTAAACGGAGTAGACAAAAGGCTAACGGATCTGTAACTAGAGGGGGTATTCGGGGACTTTTCAGGTTTTATTATTGGCATTATGATGATTTTTTTAGCTTGCCCCGAAATAGCCTTATCGTAGACAGCCGTTGAAGATTGGAGTTAGATATTCGAAGGAGTGAGATGGAAAGTGCTTTACAATTATGTTAGGGATATAGTCTATTCCTGGAGATTTGTTTTTGGTGTTTTTAATTTTTTTTGACATTTTATCGAAAGTTATAAATGATATGATTGGTAACGGTTCAGCATGTAATGGGGTTCTTAAAATCTCTTCGATAAAATTTTGGAAGTTAAGTTCTGGAGAAATGTTAGGGTGGAATGCATCATTAAAATGGTTGACAAGAAATTCTAGTTTATCTTCTTCAGTACAAGAAAACTCAGAATTGGTAGATAAAGATCCATGATAGTAATGATTGCTTGCTTAGGGTGGGTGACATGCCAAAGTTTCGATAAATTATACTTTTTTATTAATATTTACTAGTAGTTGTATGTTTTGATAACAAAACTAGTTTAGGAAAAAAGGAATAATCTGGTTTAAAGCAGTTTAAAATAAGGTGCCAGGAGTATTTGCCATAGCGGTCTAGGATTTCGCTTTTGCCTAATAAGTTTCAGTATGTTCAGCGAAAGGATACTTGGTGGAAGTGGCCTCTGGTGGTTGTGAATATGAGTAGCCGAATTGATTGCAGTAGCTGTAGTTACCAAAGAAAGAAATAGCTAATGAATTTGCTCTGAGAATTGTAAGAAAGATGGCAAATGTAGAATAAAACTCTTCGAATAATTTCCAATTAATGGTCTTATGTGTGTGAGTTGGCGTGATTAAATAGATATTAGCATCACAAAAGAGAAGCCCCGGGCAGAGATACGAGTTTGATTCAGTTAGAACAGATTGGAAAACCAGCTTGGAGACGTTTTTACATACTGAAATATGTAGGATAACCGGAAGAATGAGATTATTATACGGATAATGCCAAGCTTCGGGGGAAACGGAAGTAGTTTATTGTTGATAAAATATATGAGTAGTGCTTTTCCATTCGGTGTGTAAGATCTGCATAACCATGAGGTATGTTTGGCATTGAGGTCCCCTATGGCCCTCCTAGTGATTTGGTTTGAGAACAGTGTTTAGGTGACTTTGCTTTGGGGGAATGTTAAGAGGCTTATATACTGCTATTGGAGTCCCAGAAGACTGATGGACGGCTATTGCTCTATTTTCGAGTCCGGGGGATATACAATGGAAGAGGATCGGGTCGAATCCGTTTTTAATGAAAATTGCTTCTACGACTGCCGCATTTGGGGATTTGCTGGATCTGTAAGTCAGGCAACACGAGACACTCAGCTTATCTTTGGACGTAAGATGCGTTTCTGTAACGATAGCAGTGTCTATATTATAGTTATTTAAGGGATATTTTATAAAATTGATTTTTGGGATGATTTGGTTTATATCCCAGTTTAGAAGAGTGAGAGAACTTAGTTGGCAAACAGGGAATTTAGTTGGTAGTGCGTCATGGGAATTTGACGCGTTTAGCATCTTGCATGATTTACCTCATGAACTCCAACAAGCAAAATTGAGTTCCTACTCATAAGAGCTTTAAATTTCGTTTTCTTAGACTGTATAATCTTTATTTAACATACATATGATCGTAGATTTTTTTTCTAAAATATATTAGCAAATTCTTGGCCTTATCTCTCTTACTACGGGTACTGCAGTGAGATATCCTAACGAATATAGTTTATTAGATTGATTTTATAGACTGACGCACGAGGATATCCTTGGTGAATCAGCACCACGTGCTGGATGTCCCGTACTGCGCATGCGCATTAGGAGCGTAGCGCCCGATTTACACGCTTCCTTACGACGAACGATTTGGGGATTTTCGCGAACACGCGCCTTCTGGGGCGGCTCAATCGCTCTGCGCGTGCACGCGTTCGCCAAAACTGAAATCTTCGTCAAAAGGAAAAGTTTAAATCGGATATAACTTCCAAAACCAAACACATTTCTCAGTGAATGCAAATACAGTAAAACTTGCTCAATGTGGAACGTGTATAATGCGGAAATCTGTCTAATGCAAATATAAATGGCGGTCCTGCCAAACATACATTTTACAGTATTACATTGCCTAATGCGGAATCTTGTCTAATGTGGAAAAAAATACTTATCCCTTGAGATTCCGCATTAGGCAAGTTTTACTGAGTTGGAGCGAATCGTTGCATTGTAGCCGCGTATCAATAACAGTAAATGTTTTCAGTTAGATTCTTATTGTTAGTGCAAGTTGATTCATATATCGAGTCAAATATTTGGGGACACACTCGCGGAGCAATGATTCACACGGAACTACAAACATCACATGGTTTCTTGTCTGGACAAACATTTTATCATCTAACTAGTGGTTTTAAAACATCACATACTTTCTCGCATTATTTGAAACTTTTACAATTTTCGAAAATTCAGAGAGTTCTGTGGAAATCGCACTGACGCCCATTTTATAAGCGTAATTTGCTCTATTCTAAAAAATATAGAAACAATTATAAACCATTTTCATGAAAAATATAAATTATTTTACTTCAAGGAAACATTACGGAAAAACTTCGTTTTTTCAAAAAATTGCCCATGACCTTACTTGAAGATTTGTCTTTAAAATAGAGATTTCTAGAGATTTTAAGGGAAAAATATACCTTCAGAATTTCCATTGTGGCAAGACGCCAAAAAAATTTGGCCTTTTGAAAGTTTTGAACATTTCGTTGCGTCATTTTTGCAGGCGTCGTTTGCCTTCCATCAGAAAAAAAATTAAGCCGAAAATTTGAAGCCAATTTTGGGAGAAGTTTTAACATTTTAAGAATTTAATGTAAAGAACTCCCAAAAATTAAAATATATTTGAAATTCTTTAAGTCTGAGTTCGTCCATATCGACCAGGAATTATCACTTTTAAAGAAAATAGTCTGAACGACTGAGGTGGTAGTATTGACCACAGATGTACGAACAGACACAGGGACAGATAGACTGACGTTCACGTAAACCAGCTTTTCGGTATCAAGGACACACACAAGAATTTAATTCTGAACACACAACGTGAAAGAGGGAGAAATGTACTAAATATAAGAATATAAGAACAACATTTATCCACTTTTTCGATATAAGGTCCTCACAATACGCTGGCAATATCACCACTTTCTGCTTTATAATACTTGCGTTTATTGTACCAAAGAGGGGAGAAAGTAAACATGTTGGAATACATCACAAACGTACGTTTCGTCTGCTGATTTTGAGACATCAGTGCACCAGAAAACATAGCAGAAATGTAATTAGAAACAAAAACTTTAGATACATTATAATTAAAATATTAATATTAATATTAATACTATTAAGTAATGGCTATTCATTAGAATCAGATGTACAAAATGTAATTGATACAAAACTTATATATTCATGGAACTTTAATTCGGGTCAATATTTCTGAAATATCCTATCACATTATGACATTATACATTATAGCAAATGACAATACAAAATCCATAATTACATTGGAAAACAGATACGATGACATTGATTTGCATTCAGACATTTTATAAAATAAATGAATAGGACTCTTCTCGTTACTGGCGTTTTGTACTCGGAACTTCAAAATATGGACATTGATTGGCACTGAATTTGAAATAGGTTTGTTGTCACTCATCACGAATCAAAAACTGTGTGGCATGATATCAATCATTCTGCGTAACATCCAGGTATTAGAGATCTTTCATCCGTGAAGGGGTATGGAAAGAATGGTGTCAAGCTTAACGCTAGTCCTAGTGAAACGACAACGAAGAAATGAAAGCGCACGTGTAACGAACTAATCGTTTTTATACATCTCAGCATTCACTTCAAAAGGCAACACAAACCACGACAAACTGTGAACAGTTTATAGGTAAAAAATCACTTTTTAGATGAGAACTTTGCTATGTTCTCATACTAACGGAGCAGGCTAAGCGGAATATAATATTTATAGAGCCATATGGAGATAATTAAGAACTTATCGAAGAACGTGTATGTGACAGGGCCTAATAAATCTTATTCAAATGATTGAATTTCAATTGATTTGGTATCTCACTAATTTTTTCTGAGAAACTGTTATTGAAATAATATAAACGCAACACCAAATAGTTACCACGAGAGATTAGCTGTTGTTGAACTATCTGTACGCCTTAATTATGGGACCTCAAGGCGTGACATCATCTGACCTGTATTATTTCTGTAGAGTATATGTGGATACAGTTTAATCCACTCACAATCAACAAATAATAAAAAATAATGTATAAAAGAACTATAATTGTTTGAAAATTTGACGAATGGCATATTGAAGTAATAAATATGAATTTTTGTAGAAAAAATGCGTTTAAATTAAATAAGTGCGAATTCAGTCTCACTATGCACGACCCACTTCACTATGTATCCAGGAGGTAAAGGGCTGTACGTTTATTTTTTCTAAAATGGAATATTTGAACGCACTTGTTCCAATTTTATTGGCCTCCTTGGCGGTATTGTGAACTATGCCATAAAGGCAATAACAGATAGTGGCAGTCGAAACAGAATCATGTTCGGCTGCCACTATTTCATTCAGAGGACAAAACTATCTTTAGTTTGCTCATCTCTTAATTTTATCAAATGTAACAAAGAGTTATTGCTATATTCATCACGTTGCAATTTACAAAATGAAATATTTTGCGACCTATTCATTACACTTTTCGTGCTTTAGCCCTGGGCAGTCGCTGTCAGGACGACAATTCTAGCGGCCAACTGCTCTCATCGGTAGTTTTCCGTGGTTTCTCCGATCGGAGGCGAACACCAGAGCGCTCCAGGCGAACACCAGAGCAGAACTCTAACAAACGGGCCAGGGACCGCGCGCGATCCACATACACACACTCACACTAACTTGCACTTCTCTACCACACATGCCGGGAGACCTGTCAGGAGCTTAGAGATTGCCCTGGCAGGGGCGGTGCCCCGCTGGTGGGTGATATCTGGTTGGGGAGTAAACCGCTAGCCGGCGATAGGTCGGCGCCGGATCTCGCCATCCAGCGGGGTAAGACCATTGCTACCTCCTGAGCAAAGACACGCACTACACTTACGGGACTAATGAACATGGTAGTTGACGCGCCCGGAATCACTAACAGCCCTTCTGGGTAACCCACTTCAGCAGTAAGGGTGAGAGTGCATAACCACGAATTCTATTAAAACACATTTCGCTAACGTGTCATACGAGTGTGGACGAAAGGGGGGGTGTTCACAGGAAAGTTCTCGCATGGATAAGCAAGTAGGAATGTACAAGTATCTCTGGTTAAAAGTTAAAAACTTGTAGGGAAGTAGCGTTCGAAGACTATTATTTTTTGCTAATGAATAAGTGGTGGGAAATTTCATGAGTTAAACACGTGACATTGGCCCCTTGAAGGAAGATGCATTGGCACTTGGCAAGTACACGAATTCTCTTGGCGTTAGAATGTGACCTGCCAAACACCAATGTCTCATGAGTTGCTTACCTATCAAGGAAATATCCCACGTGGGTAACTTCGTTGTATGTAATTTCCTACCACACTGTTCACTGGCAAACAGGAATCATTGTTGACATTCTTCATCCTCTAGAAATTTTTAACATTTACTCCGAGACAGCCTGTAATGCTAATGCTGTGAGACCTCTCATGGATGTTGTTCTCGTGGGTACGTAATTCTCAGTAGGGCAACCAGAATTTTTCTTCAATGCAGATCTTTCGTTTTTTGAAATAAAACTGCCCTTTTCCCACTTTCAACTTTGTCACGTACCATATGGGGAGCTGCTACCCATACCGTAATAAAACCGCTCCAGACGTTCCTGAATAGGATCCTTCGTATTGCAACAAAAGCTCCCTGGTTCGTTTCTAAAACCATTTATACAAATAATTTGACTACCCACAATAGTATTTTTCATTTGTCGAATAAATTCTACAAGACCTTACCTTTCCTTCAACCCCTCGTACCATCCTCTTGAAAACTTCTATTCCCAAAATAGAAGAAAATAGTCCATATTTACTCAGGATAAATTGAAACTTACCATGAAACCTACTTCCTCACTCAATCTGTATCTGTAGTATTTGCTAAATATTTATATCCGCTTATCTCACCATTAACAAAATTCAGAATGTTGTAATAATGATTTCAGAGGGAGTTACTTCGTACTAAATGGTATAATGCTAAGTTATATAGTGATGTATATTATAGTTATGTAATAGAGTAAACACTTGTAAAAGCTGCTCTGTTAAAAAATGTGCAATAACAAAATCTATATGGAAGCTATAGGTATAGAATTCAAACGACTTGATATTTTCTCGTAGAGCTTTTCATTTTTGTTCCATATATAATTAAATTTTCAAAGTTGATTTAGAGTTTTTTATATCTTTTAAGTTGAGATATTGAATGACATTCGTAACTATATAAAATTAGTAAAAACCATTTTGAATACGTGTTAATGTATCTCCCTTGTGTGCGCCAGTGCTAATTCTGATAAGATATTTTCTCAAACAATTACTCATAAACTGATGTCTTTTTGGCGTTGTTGTCATATTTGTTGTTGTTCCTGTTATTTGTGGAGGAATGCTCGCGTTCCGTTTTCAAGCAAACGTGTACATTGTCCCACTTCCGGTTGTAAGGAAAGGAATTGTCTCATTGACACCATGGTTTGCCTCAACGCTAATAAACAATTTTATCCATATTATCCGCTAACATCAACTATCTGAGTAGTATTTACCTGTTGCGTGTGTCATTCCGTAGTTGTGCGGTTATGGGATACTTAGAATGGCGATTTTTGTACGATTCAGTTTTCCGGGAATATAGACTGGGTTCTTTTGCAATGTAAAACTTACATCACAAAAACGTTTCAATGGACTCGAAGGATTTGCCTACCTCTACAAAGTCACCACTCCAAGTCAGTTTGCAACCGTGAAATGAGATTTGAATGTAGGTATACTAACCTTCATTATTTTATAAATTAATACATGTTCAAAGCATGATTACAGCGTTCCTAAGTTGTAAATTCGAATATGAAAACGTCTACGAGCGACACTGGCATGGAAATTATTATTCTACGTAATGCAATCTTGAAAACATTCAGGATTTAAAACATAATAGCTCGTAACAAAAAATCAAACTATTTCATTTTAAATCGTTTCTCGTAAGAATAAATCATGTTCAAAGGGGGAAAACGTTGTCGCAAACACGTATGGACTAAACAATGTAGTGCAATGTTACCTGTATCTAATATTCAACAAGGTAAAAGAGCATTTACTCTGACAATAGGCAAAAGCCAACAAATTTATGGAGAGTGTCTGACAAATTTATCAAGAGTTCAGCGGTAGGACCCAAATTATGCATGCCACCGGGTTTAGTATTCAAGACCGTACTTACGTGTTAGGCTTGAGCTTTGCAAAAACAATGTGGCCACCATACAGGTCGTAATCGCGTTAATAAGTAAGGCACACCAAAACGTAAGTCGGTGACCCGGGGTGTTTTTCTGCCCTACCTCTGGAATTGGAGGCGGTGGAGGTGGTGGATAAGATGGTAGCAATGATTCCCAGACACACTGTCCAGAAACATTTCGTCCACATTATTTACGTCCACTATGAATTTTAGTCCACTTTCAATTTTAGTCTATAAATGACTATGGTAGTCCATAAAAATTTCGTCCACTTTTTTATGCCACCTTATAAAAATGGTCCACTGAGCATTGATGTCCATCACATTAAAATGTCCACTAATATTGTGTCCATTTTATAAATTTTTAGTCAATAATAATTATAGTCCATTGTAAAAGAAATAAGTATTTTATTGATTTACAATATTATACAATTAAATATTTGATACTTCGCCACCGCTATCTTCAGTATTATACAATTTCATTCTGTAGCTAATGCTACGCAAATATAAATCTACATACAATATTATATAATATATAATAAATAATATACATATATACATATATACATATATACATATATACATATATACATATATACATATATATATATACATATATACATATATACATATATACATATATACATATATACATATACACATATACACACATACTTTATTTAATACCCGCTCATATACATCCCATTATTGCGGAGGAAGTTGAGGTGGCACTGCCCTGCTTCCTCTTACAGGTCGTGTCGTCATATACGTTGTTTCAAAGTACGTCATAAGGTTTTGTAGATCGTCGTGGCTTATTTCTAACAAATAATCAAACGCCTCTTCGATGTTGTCGAGAGGTGCGAATGGAAGGCTCATCAGCCGCTGAATGCCTTTCTTGTGACAGCATCTTCGGTGAAACGTACCTTCAGTCCATAGTTTATAACTTGCCGACAAATAGCTTACGAAAAATGGTAAAGGCATCTTACTTACTGTGCTGTTAGGTAATACGGCTCCTACTGACTTAGTAGCACTCATTTCGAAGTCCAACATTACAAGGTCAGGTGAAAAATCCATGTTTAATGCCTCAGCTGCATTTTTAAGATGGTCAAAGATTAATGTATAGGTTACTTCATCTTTCTGGTACACAAACAATAAATTAATGGAAAAACCAAATTGTATATTTTCCCATGTATTATGTACAATTGATAAGATAACTTTGGAAAACTTTTAAACGTTCTGTCACAAAATAAATTGTCCTGCTTCTTCATAAATGGTTCGACCAATCCTTTGTATAAAAATAATTTTTCTGTTGTGGAGCTGTAAAAATGCTTATCCGCTTAAGCCAACATCATACGGTGGTATTAATGTGCACTCTTCAAATGATTGAGGCAATGGAGGCCTACCTACATTCTGTGATCGGTTGACACCGCCTAATAAGAAAGTTCTTTCCAGTAAATGCAGCAGTACTTCGTGATCTTTTATATTTCTTCTCTTATTGCGCGTGCAGGAGTTTAATTTAGATGTTGCTCGGCCCTTCTTTCGTTTCCTGTCACCACTCTTTGTAGGAACTTCAGATCCATTTTCCACGTGAGTGTGCTGACCTTCTTTATATAAATGGATATGACCATTTACATTTTTATTTGTAACGAGACGGGTATTGCAGATAAATTTCCACAACGGCTATAAGATTTTGTTTCATTTCTGCTGAAGGAATGGAACTGGTACATATAATTTTTATAAATAATTTTGTCTTTGTTTTCAGACGAATGAAGTAAAGCTACCATTTCTAAAATAATTTCTTTTCCATTACCGTTGAAACCACAACACGGTACATTATTTAAATTGTGGACATTCATTTCTGTGGACTTCAAAGTAAAAGGGCAAAAAAAGGACGAAAGGAAATGGACACAATACTTGTGAACATACGAATTAATGGACAATATATACAGTGGACGAAGTATTTATGGATGGATTTATGGAGAAGTGGACCAAAAGTCTGATGACCAAATTAAAGTAGACCTTATAACGGTGGACAAAGACTCCTGAAAGCGGTGGCAATGATGGTTTTGGTGATGCAAAGAACATACTGAAAAAGACGATCGAATGCTATAGTTGATAGAAAAATATCAGAAGATGGAGCTTTCTTTAAATTAAGAGTGGTATTTAAAAAGAATTAATAGATATAATTGAAAAAAGAATACCAGTTATCAATCTGATTAAGAATTAATTGTATTATATGAATCTAGAGAAGAAAAATACACTATGGCCTAGCTTCATGTGTATACAGAATATGGGCATCTAGAATAACATTTATGATGATGTAACGCACAGATGTATTTATAGTGTATTTATCGCCTTGGCTTCATATTTAGAGTACAGTCTATAGAGTACAAACTAGAGGTGTTACAGAATGGCACGGACTTTCTCGTAACAAATTTGTTTCATTTCCTTGGTGTGCACTGGCTTGGTCTTGCTCCATTATCTGGACAGCTACCATCTATCGTCGCCCAATGTAAATTGTTTTTTACATTTTCTTAACGTTTCGGTTTCTTAATAGTAGAACCGAAATATTACTTCAAGAATATTAAAGAAGAGTATAAACTCGTCCTAAATAGAAATTTTCATTGACAAATTTAAAAAAAATTGCGATTAAGCTTTACTGTAAATGCGAAATTTGAAGCTCTTTTTCATAAGAATCTATTGAGGTTTTGAAAAACTTCATTTGAAGTCCTTTCAAGCACTTCTACACGAAGGAAATGTACGTATTAACAGCGTGGAGATATTTAAAAAAATTACATTTGTATAATTTTTTTAAAAAAGCAACAAAGAATACACGAAAATTAACTTTACATCATATTAAACAGTGCAAATAGCACTATCCATTGAAGAAATTTGAAGAAAAATTGAAGCCATTTTTGAAAAAATGGCATTTGACCGTTTCTGAAAATTCGGAATTTTGAGTTCATTTTTACAGAAAACTGTTGAGTTTTTGTGAAACTTTATTTGTCATTTTTTAAATTCCATCTACTCATAAATTTAATAGTGTGAAGAAATTCCCTCTAAGTTAAATATTACCGACGTGAGAGACAAGTAAAAGAAATTACATTTTTGTAATTTTTGAAAAAACAAAAGAATAGAGTAATGCTGCGTTTAATTTATCGTATACGATACATTTGGCACTAACCCTACCAAAACTGTAAAGTAAAACTTTGAAGCCGTTTTTGAGAAAATCATGTTTTTGTAATTTTTTAAAATTGCAAATATTACATGCTCTATTGCACAAAAACCACTAAAGTTTTCACAAAAGTCTTCATTACCTTAATGAATGAACTATTTATCGGTAACAAATTTCATTTGAAGGAAAAATATGTCGTCAATTTTGTAGTTGTAGGAAGACCCCCCAAAAAATTCAAACATTTGCAATTTTTGAAAATTCAGAATTATCTGTGAAAATGGGACCTACACCACCTTTGTAAGTGTTTTTTTGTAAGTGTATTTTACTCTACTCTTACAAGAAATTTAAAGAAAATATTTGGAGTAGTTTTTGAGAAGATTTTGAAAACGTCCCGGGGGCTTTATGTAAAGTACCCTCAACTTTTAAAGAATGTTTTTCAAAATGTCAAAGCTTTAACTAAAGCCAGATGGACAGGGGTTTCTTCAATTTGGAAAAGATTGTACGTGTGGTTTATGCGCTAGATTTGTTCACATACGACAGACGGACAGAAGGACAGATGGATGTTTTGAAAAAAAACTACTTTTTCGGTATCAGGGGACTCCAAAACGTGTATTTCCGTTGAAATCTGGAAATCGATTTTCCGCAGCATTACATATCTTTCTCTACACTTCGTATATTATTCCCGTATATACCAATGTATACGAGAAAGTATAAAGGTAAATATATTGCGCCAACTGCGGTGTTGCAGGTGCTTGGAGCAGCAATAAAAAGTGCGGGGTAGAGTCCTGGGTACGATATGCAGTTGTAGCATGGTTGGTATGTCATTCCATTATATTTTCAATCTGAACACAATTACATTCCATAAGAGTGATTATTCACCTCTTGCATTATCACCAAGTAATGTAGTGAACGTCAAAGTTGCAAAGGAACGAATATTTCGTAAAGCCGTGAGATTCCTCAAACACTGGTTCAGATCTGAGCATGAATGGCATTCATATTTCAAAATAAGACAATATATCGCATCAATTAATATAACACATACTTCTCCACAGTATTTGTAATTTTTGCAATTTTCAAAAATGCTGAGACTCGAAAGAAAATGAATCTTGAACCATTCTTAAAGGTCATTTGCTCTTTCCGAGGAAGAGTTGAATAAAATATTGAGCCGTTTGAGTAGTTTTTCAAAAATTGACTTCACTTCAAGAAAAATTACAAGAAAACTACTAATTTTTCATAAAATTGTGTATGCCTTGTTTAAAGATCTATTTTTAGAAGATATTACATTAAGGAAACAATTTATCAGACTTTTGAAACGTGAATTTTTTGCAATTTTCAAGAATGCAGAGTTCACTGAAAATGGGACAACAGTTTTTGAGCGTCCTTTGTTCCATCCGCTGAAAAAATTACAAGGAAAAATATGTAGACGGTTTTGAGATTTCTTATTATTTTCCTTTATATCAAACAAAATTTATGTAAAATTAATCATATTTTCAAAAAATTATGACTTATTGAAATATTTAATTTTTAAACCATTTCATTAAAAAACGTCTTAGCATCATTATTGTACTTTTGCAATGTAATTTTTTGCAATTATTGGAAATACAGAGTGCACAGAAAACGACACTCGCGCAATATTTATGTGTATCATTTTAATTGCGCCATTTTCACAAGTGCCATTTTATAAAATTGCCTATATTTCACTCAAAATTTAAAAAAACACTCATGATTTCGAAACTTTTTTCTTTAATTTGTATGTTTATAAAATGGTGCAGGATTCATTTTAGCTGAACTCTGCATTTTCGAAAATTGCAAAAACATTACATAACAAAATTACAATATTTATGATAAAGATTTTTTGCCCTCAATCAAACCTTGCTGTAAAAAATTGTCTTTAAATAAGGTCATGTGCAATTTCTTCAAAAACTAGTTGTTTTTTGTAATGTTTGCTTAAATAAAAGCAATTTATTTTTAAATAATGTTTTCTTAAAAACAGGTCCATATATTTTCTTCAAACGTTTTTCATCAGGTAGCGAAAGGAAGGTTTCAAACTGTCGCAGGTCTCATTTTCGTTAATCTTTCTGATATTTTGGAGTTTTGAAAAGTTACAAATAATTTGAGGAAGTATGTGCTGTTGTAGTGCCACTAATTTCAACACGTAAGACTATTAATAATCAAGCAATTTCATTGCAGTGTAATAGGTATCACATTAAATTTGATTCTAATTTCAGAATACTTCGAGGAAAATTAGGGATCTTTAATTAAAACTCTCATTAGATGTATATTTTGGACTTCTCTACATTAATTCTGTTCTGTTTTTTTTTAAGACAAGAGTTAAGAGACCTGTTTTGAGACCCACGGACATATTGTAATATCGTTACCACATAACATTCAATTTTTCAATAAATAAAAGTTGCATATGATTCTCTAACATTTCTATATCAATCCATTCGCGGAGTTACTTTCTCTCTTTCAGTGGCGATATCAAATTGTAGGGGATAATAGTCAGAATGTTAGAACACCGTTACTACTTTCCAAATCGTGTGGTTATGAGAACTTCTCCACTCGCAAGCCACGAGAGTGAAACAGGAAACCAGTAAAAGATTTTTATGATCCATCCGATTCGAGAATTTAATAGCTGAGACATAACTCTTTCAACTCTCCTCCTTTCACTAAAAATTTCATTATTGTCAGTGGCAGTTCAGAAAGGGGATACTTTTTTCAGAAAAAGAAGGGGTCCTCTGAAATGAATTCCATCGCCGGTGGTCATTGAAGTAAACGACTACAGAAACGTAGTCGAACGATAATACATCGTAAATGCGGTTTAACGCGTCACTTTTATTCTTTGAAAAGGACTCAAATTTTTCAACGTTTCATTCTTTGACATATTTAGTAAGCGACTAGGTGAGTCTAAGCCCTCTGACACGTTCTTTGAATTTAACACTAACTGCAGATCGTTGGATGGCAATAGTTAACTGTTTCATATTACGCATAAAGCAAAAGAAAATTAACATCAAATTAACATTTTTTATTTATTATTATTATTATTATTATTATTATTATTATTATTATTATTATTACATCATTCTTCTAATTCTTCTAATTCATGACTAAAGATGTATGAGTCAGTCGAATATATAAACTACTCCGGGTTGCAACAAGCTTCCAAACGAGCAGTTCTAGGGCCTGTCGGCGCCTCTACAATACTTTGCGCAAAATCTGGGCTGTTCTAAATAAAGTAATGTTTGCACTTTCCAGTCTTTTGAATGACCTGAAAATTTAGCCAAGTTCTTACACAAATTTTGCGGAACAAATCCCAGAGCTCTGATAACTATCAGGACGACCTGTGCTTTTATGCCCCACATTCGATCTCAATTTCCCAAGTCTTGTATTTAAGATGTTTCTCTGCCTCTTTGGTTACGATGTTTTGATCGCATGGCATAGCCACATCTGCAAATAGACACGTTTTTTCTCCCAATCCAGGATAGCAATATCTGGTTTCTTTGCCGCTCTCATGCGATCACATTGACTTTGTTGGTCGCACAATATTGTACACAGTCCATCAGACGTCACCAGTTTTGGTGAGTGTTCGTACCTCTTCGAGTATATGTTTCGAATTTCGAGGGCGTTACAGATCTACTAGTAGAGAAAACTGCACAGCCTATCGTGTCTTTTCATGTATTCGGTCTTTGCTAGAATCGGACAAGCTGAGACAATATGATCACTGGTTTCTACTTGTTCCTGGCAGATGCGACATTAATCATCTTGGAACATTGTGTGAACCGCTTTGTCATATTGTCAACGCCTAATCTTGGGCAGTTACTACAACTACTTCCGACTTTGGCTTTATTTTCCCTCTTTTAACCTACATAAATGATTGATCTTTATTGATTCTCAGCTTGTCCGTTATTTTTAGATATTGTCCATGTAGTAGTTTGTCTCCTAACGATTTCTTTAAGATTTTTTGTCTCACATTTCATGATAAGTAGCATCAGAAGTTCTGTATATGTGTTATTCCGCGTGATCTTACATAGTTTACTTCGCAATCCTTCTTCTAGACTTACAATGCCTCTGTTTCCCATTCTTCGATCATATTTAATGACCAGCCTCATTAGTGGGTCATCTTGATGACGGAGTACAAATTTTCCCATCCCGACTATTGCATCGTGCCAGGAGGTTTCAATTTGTCTGATGCCTCTTCCTCCTTCCTTACATGACACAAAGTCTATTTAGTACTACATCAAGCCGAGGAAGGGGCGACATAATGCATTGTAAGTAGTATTCTGGTTTTTCGATCCATGATTCGATTTTCTTACTCAGTCCAGTCCACTAAAGTCTCTAACTGTACTCGGGTACATGCACCGTCAAATTACGAATTGCAGATATTTTATTTCTGGAGTTCAGAGTGGAGTCCGAAGATGATTATATTATTATTATTATTATTATTATTATTATTATTATTATTATTATTATTATTATTATTATTATTATTATTATTATTATTATTATTATTATTATTATTATTATTATTATTATTATTATTATTATTATTAATAATATTAATATTATTAATATCATTATCATTATCATTATCATCATCATCATCATCCGTAATATGCCAAGTCACATGTTTGTATTGTCTATTCGTTAAAATCATCACTAATTTCGAAGTAATATTTCCTTTGCCAAGAGAATTCTGATAAAAATATTTTCGAAAATCATTGAGTTCCTCCACAACCTGTGAAAACAGAACATATTGCATTTCTAGAACGTTCAAATTAAGATATTGGCTCTAGAAGAATGCAATCCAAACGTTTTCCTGAAACAAATAATATTTTTTATAGATTTGTGATTGTAATGAGTAGCATTTCATTCTATACTTCAATGATTTCATTACATATCACTTCATGAATGCTTTGAATGTTTTTACGAAATATACTTCGTCATTTAAATGTGTAATGAACAGAATTTTTGTAGATAAATTTAACTAAAAAGCCAATTTTCCTTTTTCCAAACACATTCCCGTTGTAGGGTACTCATTACAAAATATGTTTGTTATTTTATTTCATTAAATAATAAGTAATCTAGTGTATGGGGTAGAGATATATTTTTGGACTATTACGGGAAGATTACCGTTACGGTCCCAATGTATATTTCTATCTCACTCAAATGCACGTACACATCACGGACCGCCATTCTCTTTACACCGACGTAATGGCAAATAAATAATTAAACGGTGTATGAATGAAATAAAATATTTAATTTTCTCTTACTTTTGTGCAGAATAACGTGATTCATGTCACCGTTTTCACATATAATCTGGCCTGATGGTTTCAAATGACACGCTTGATTTTGTAATATACGCACTACATTTTTTAATCAGTAACCTCGTGTTCTCCCATAGTAAAATTCGTAATCAAGTGGTCAATGATTCTCCGATAGCGTGTACTACATATTTTACGAATGCCGCTTTATATATTTTGTTGGTACCTCATACACATAATTAATTCTTAAATCTTTAACATTTGTAGCATGATAGTTAAGTATTTCATCTAATATGCTCTGTAACTTTTTTAATGAAAATAGAAGTTTTCAAACCGTGTATATTACTTCATTTTATGATACATTCGTAATGCTATAGTATTGTGTTATGACATTTGTGATTTGAGTACGGTCACACCCCACGTCCCAGCGCTTCGACGATGCTTACTCGAGGAATTTTGAGAAGGCTGAGCGTCACCTGGCGTGATGCGTGTTAATCGCTGCTCTCGTGGAAGGGAGGCGACAAAGGGCATTCCTTCTCCAAGGTCGCCGGGCCACACCGTCTGCCCGAGAGGGCTTCCCTTATTTTTTGTTCCCGGCAGGTAGACGCAGCATCCCATCGAGAAACCCCAGCGACCAGTCATAAAGTATCAGAGTTTTTATTTTGCGTGCTTTATACATATTTTTTACCTTTTTTGAAATTAAATAAATAAAAATATCATTGGTACCTTAGCCGTGAATTCTCCTTCGTCATCGTAGTAGTAGTGGTGGTAATAACAACAACAATAACAACAACAACAACAACAACAACAACAACAACAACAACAATAATAATAATAATAATAATAATAATAATAATAATAATAATAATAATAATAATAATAATAATAATAATAATATAGTAAGGTATGTTTGAATAACTACTTAACATTGAGGTCAATGACTATTTCAAGTGCATTAATTGGATTCATTTAGATATTTTGAAATTATTATTATCGTGTTGTATTCCAAATCTGCTTTATTTGATTTTTTTTTCAAAATCTTCTTGTAACTTATTGTAACTTATGAGCATAAGTATAATCTGCACATGTTTTATTGGGTTCCATAATTCCACATCTTTTTAATATACGTTGTTGAAAAGTGAATAAAAGTACTTAAAAGATTGATGGGCAACATTTAAAACAAGAAGTTTTCGCTCTTGAGTGATATAAAATTAATTTGGAGAGATAAACGAAATACTGATTTGAATTTGTAGTATTTCTAACACAAATGCAATCCACACTCCCAACTGTACTCCAACCACAACTAGCAACTAGTGGTGCTACTACAATACAAACTTTCTCGCATTTTTGTTACGGTGACATAATATTATAATATACTTAAACTCGGAAGAGTGTTTCCAACCTGCAAAATGTTACCTATACACAGTTTCGAATTCCCGTACTTCGGTTCAGCAAACTATGAGCAAATCCACTGTAGCAATTTGTTCAAGAAGCATCACAACTTTCCGACGTTTTAAACAGTAATATGAACAGGTGCAACTGTAAGAAACCTGTAAGAAATTAACAATAAACATCTTTTAGTTTTTGTCCAGCTTCTGGGTATCTGACCAAACAATGGACACCTCATGTGGCTAAAGGCTCCAATACATCCGCCACCCATCAATCCATTTTGACAGACAGACATCCATATTTTCGCGCACGAAATATCTCCTTGCGTATCCAAAAATTCGAGATCGTATTGTTGAGGTAATTCCCACACTTTTCCTCCCTTTAATACTCCACCCTATACTATGGCAACAGGAGGAAAAGTAAAAAAAGCAGAAGATTGATACAACGGAATGCAGAGAGCGTTACCTTATCCCCGAAAGGTTGAAGCACAGATTAGGTATTGCCTTCAAATAAATCAAGGATCACTGGATAAACCATACATTACAATGAAACGATTATTCAAGTCAAATTAAAATATATATTTGCAGACGTTTTGACCTACATTGTGAGGTCCTCTTCAGTGTGTGAAAGGTCAATTTATCAACCAATCAATTACAATCATATACAATCTTTTACATAATAGGTTACACAAATATTTATAGTTATAATATATAAACAGTGAGACAGGGACATGTTACCTGTAAAATAGCTAGGTTATGTACACACCTTGATTTAAGAAATAACGTCTTTTAGCATGGATCTTTAGACCACTATGTTAACGATTCCTGGCATTTTATTTTTTATATCAAGATGCGGTAAACGCGGCCAGGGGCTATCCTAAATTACTGAATCTCACCAGGGAAAATGGAATCATCGTTTCATTGTAATTATTGCCTTCGATACGGAGCTCGATTTACACAGCAAAACTTACCTGGATCGAAATGATCATGATTACGAGGGAAATATGAAAACAGTTGAATGATGCTACATGTTCTCTTATGGAGGGAATTATGGAAGGGAACTATGGAAAGGAAATACGAAAAGACAAACAGAGCCAAGTTAACATCTAGTTAATTCATAAGAGTAAATCTTAATCAATAATCTTAGGCAAAAAATAAGGTTACGTTTGTGTCACGGACGTTAACTGGTTCTAATGATCTCGTGTGACAGAAAGCCCTCGACTCAGAGTCTCTAGGGCATTTTATCGCCGCTCGGTCATTAGAATCCTCATAGCGCCCTTGGTGCATAAACAACTATTTCTCATTTAACTAATTTTTATTTTTTTAAGCAATTCGTTATAAGAGAAAGTAATGCTCGAAGTTGCGTGCGATAAAGAAGTGCCTTCAACTCAAGATCCACGAACCCGGTGTCGCGCGATCACTTTGTGGCACAAATCGTATTCTCAGTGTACGAAGCTCATCTTCTCCCATCACAAATTTACTCTCTAGGCACTCAGTGATGCAATCGCTTTCGATGTCGAAAACAGACTTATAACCAACTTTCATCAACTTACTACTCATTTAACGCGATTAAGTAAACAATTGAGATTTTGCGATATTAAGAACCAAATATATTGGTCTCCCATGTGATTTTGTGGAAATAATGAAGGGACTGTAGTGACAAGATTGGATTCTCTAATACAGAAGTTGTTAATGATGTAATTTCTCCATACTATTAATGAGTCGTATAGGAACATTGAAATAAACTATCACTTCAGACAATTTTTGGTATTCTGTCAGCATACGTTCTCATTAGATGGCCATACCATTGAAGTTGTTTGTATTAATTTCCGATCACTTGTCTCACTATCTTCATTATCTGTCTAATATCTTCGTTTGGTTTTCTATCAAACAGGATATACTGATAACATCGTCTCTAAAAATTCCTTTCCATAGCTTTTAACCCAGAGTTTATTGCGTCATTTTTAACCCAAATTTTAGATCCGTATGTCACATAACTCTTCTACATTGTTTTGTATATTTTTCTCTTAGTTTGCTTTATAATATTCTTGTTCCATAAAATATTATGAAGTCTGCTAGTAATTGTCCTTCCTTTGCCTATTTGTTTTATAATGTCATTATCATCAGATCTATCTGAACTAAGGGTCACTCCAAGATATTTAAATTCTTTTACTACTCGAAGTATATAAAGTAAATAAGTATATTTCTGTTTCTAGATCATTCCCAGATTTCCTCACAATCATGTGTCTTGACTTTTCATTATTTCGAGTTCTCATTTTTTATGTTTCTATTAATTTTTTTAACATACATTGAATTGAATTTGCATTATTTTACGTGGCGAGACTCAGGCCATGAGGCCTGCTCTTCCGTCTGACCACGCAAGTTTCGTTACACTCCTTTCACCAATCATGGGAGAAAGAAGGTATTACTTGGGCGACGAAACAGATTTGAATTTAGCTCAGAGGCATCATTTAGGCTTGAGAATCTTTTACATGCAGTAAATGTACTAACATGGGACAGCCGACTTTACTTCCCCTCCGAAGGAAGGCGTACGAAGGATTTTTTTCGCCCTTAAAAATCCATGGCTTCGATCGGGCTTGAACCCACAAACTTGGGTATAGCAGTCCAATACGCTAACCGCTACACCATCGCCGCCGCATATATTCAATATCGTTCTGATCATCAACCAAAGTTATTCGGTCATCAGAAAAGAGGAGATTATAAACCTCGTTTCCAACAGTCACTCCCATATTTCTACATTATCTGGACCATTCCCTTAGAGTTTCACCAATAAAAATCTTGAACAGAGTTGGTGAAAGGGGTCTGAGAGCCTTTTTTGTTTTTACATGAAGTACCTACAATTCTAAATCAGGGCATCTATATGTTGTATAAAAATTATCATTCTAACCTGCGCGTATTTCAAAACCCAATTAGATTTTGATCGTCCCAGATGGACTCATAAAATACAGTGATTTGGATATGAACACCAGATCATAACAGCATAATTAACATTTTTATAGTCTCATGTTTTTTCTGACACCTTCAGTATTGAATCTACGAATTTAATTCTTAATGCAATATATTTCTCAATATTATATCTCTAAATAACTTTAAGTGCACATTTTTAGAAATGTTACTAGTTTTTCCAAAGTTTGGAGTTCTAATGTGAAACACGTCTGGTGTTATAATGTTAATTACTGTAATATTAGGAATTTATTTCAGTGCAATAAATACAGGGGTTTGCAGGTTGCCATTTTAGAGCAACTGTTAATGCCTGAGATTACCATTCGCAACACTCAGGTTCTCATGTCAGCCTGTGTAAACATTTTTGCTTATTTTTCTTTCCTTTAAACTTTTTATAAAGATAAAACAATAAAAAGAATTGAATGTCAGAAAGTTATTTTCATTTAAACTTTCAATCGATTGGTTGATCCCTGATTCCGGGCGCGTCATCTACTAGTGCCGGGGCACGCTAGTGTAGTGCATGTCATTTGTTGCTCGAGGTGAAGGTTAGCTTCCCCCGCTGAATGGCGAGATCTGGCGCCGAACTACGTCGGTTTGCCTAGAATGTCCCTA
Source organism: Teleogryllus occipitalis (assembly GCA_011170035.1). NCBI lineage: Eukaryota > Metazoa > Arthropoda > Insecta > Orthoptera > Gryllidae > Teleogryllus > Teleogryllus occipitalis. The sequence goes on along the minus strand of BLKR01003081.1, from coordinate 25,434 downwards.
ACCTGGTATCTCCCACCACCATGGCACCACCCAAGCACTAACCTACCGACTGTTCTCCTGACAACAGTGGTAGTGTAGTGCACGTGAGTGTCAGTGTGTGTAAGAAAGGAGTGACGATAAGACAAGGATGAGGAGAGAAAGGTCGCGCGTGGTCCGTGGCTCGTTTGTTTAGGTATTGTTCCGCCCTGGCGTTGATCGGAGAAATCACAGAAAACTACTGATCACAGCAGCCGGCCGTTAGAGTTCTTCTCCAGACAGTGGCTGAATAAGACCTACCTGACAAGCCAATGTCAAGAATCCTGCCACCGTTGGGACTCGAACTCTAGTACCTCCTGGACAGAGGCACTGCAGTAACTCAGTTGATGCTCCGAGCCATTTTTGCTGGTTTAAACTTTCGAAATTTAAAAAAAAATACAAAGATATATATATTTTCGAATGGCCGTCCTTCGTTTAGTTAGAAGCAAGTTAGGAGTGATAGCTAAGTGTTAGTAGGTTCGTTGTTTCAATATTATAATATTACGTAACAGTTTATAGGATTGGTTTGGTTTTTCCGTGTTTCCGGGAGCGTCAACTGCTTTGGTTATTAGTCCCGTTAGTGTAGTGCATGTTTTCTCTCGGGAGATGGCGGTGATCTTTTCCCGCTGGATGGCGGCCTACCGTCGGCTAGTGGGGTTTCCCCCTAACTTTCCCCCGACTCTCCCACCAGCGGGGCACCATCCCAGCCGGGACAAGCTCTAAGCTCCCGACCGGTCTCCCGGAATATATGGTAGTATAGTGCATGTTAGTGTAAGTGTGTGCGTAAGGGGGAGAGGGTAGGACAAGGAAGAGGAAGGACAGATCGCGCGCTGTCCGTGGCCCGTTTGGTAGGGTACTGCTCCGGCATTCCCCTGGTGTTGATCGGAGAAACCACGGAAAACTACCGATCAGAGCAGCCGGCCGGTAGAATTCTCCTCCAGGCAGTGACTGAATTCGATCTAGCTGAAAAGTTAGTGTCGAAAATCCTGCCGCCGTCAGGACTCGAACCTAGGACCTCCCGGTCAGCGTCGCTGAAGTGACGTCAGTTTCTAGGAGTATGTGAAGGAGCATCCCAAATATATTTTACTAATGCAACCGGTGTTTGCAGCCAACATACACTTGTTTACTTGAAAAGCAGGTTAACGGGGCTTGGTCAGAAAAATGTATACTAGTTGTTTGCCAACGTTTCGGAAACTTTTATTTCCATCCTCAGGGCTAGTATAAAAGAAAATGAAAACAACACTGTTCATGAATAATGTTACCAAAAAACACACGTATGAGAAACAATTTTTATCTAAGTTACAAAATATTTGCAAATTTCTTTTATATCATAACATAAACATTACATACCTTACAACATCAAGAACAACTCAACCCATTCACTGCACCATCCTCCATCTCCGGCACCTCCCATGCAATGAGGGACACACCATCATCCTCACCACACCAACACACAGCATGACTGAGACTAGCACGATGTTGGGTGGAGAGACGAGAATAAATATCATGCCTGAGTGAGGTACATGCCAGCTTCCGGTGCGAGTTTACAATTAATTTAAATTAGAAAATGTGCTATTTTATACTTCAAAAAATTTTTCTATATTAAAGTGATATATAAATTACAGATTGTTATTTCTACTTTCTTGTAAGATAATTATCACAATATTATTATTATTACTTTATATTATTATTATTACTTTATATTACAACACCACAACAAAAGAACCGGATATGAATATACATAATACAACCTTAAAAACTAAAAACAATACAGGCAAGTGGATATGAAACAGGCTAACACTAATTTCACAAAAGACATTAATTAAATAATTTACAATTAACAGATTAATCAGATTATTGTGTAACCTAAAAACTTAATCTTAGTATTATATGACCATGTGAACAGTTTCAATAATATGAATTATATAGATGTGAAAATTATAATAAAAACACACAAAATCACAATTTTAGTTACACAAAGTATTATGTGTAAGAATTATTACAGCAAAACAAAATTAATATGAAATCATTAAACAAATGAGTTGCAAAATCACCTTAATCTAATAATGTTAACAATTACACTGAATTACATTATTACATAACAATTACATTATTATACCTACTTTTAACATGGGAGTTGTCAAAAATAATAATAATAATAATAATAATAATAATAATAATAATAATGATAATATGGCATAAGGCCAATTTAGATTATTGTCTATTAACCTTAACAAATGTTGTGAGGTGAGACAAAAACAGAAAAAACAGAAAAAAAATTTCAGACTGGGAAATATCCAAAAAAACATAATTTATGTTTCATTTTACACACATACGCATCGGTATGAGCAGAAAGGCCCATTGAAGGTTAAAATATAAAGGCAAAATGACAATTGATGACAGACTGGTATTGGAACAAAAACAATTTTATTAATAATAATAACAATAAGTTATTTGGAATTGGATTTATGGGAATTATCATATTTGTTAATGAGATTGACATAGATTTTACTGAAACCCTCAGTATCTGTTTTTTTGTTAACGGTATTGTGTTTGTTGATGTGTATCATTTCCTTAATGGATCTTTTTTTGTAATTATTTTCTTTGTCCAAAATCTGGATTTTGGACAAAGAAAATAATTACAAAAAAAAAAAAATTAGAAATTACAGGGTTGGTGTGGTGAGGGTGATGGTGTGTCCCTCATTGCATGGGAGGTGCCGGAGATGGAGGATGGTGCAGTGAATGGGTTGAGTTGTTCTTGATGTTGTAAGGTATGTAATGTTTATGTTATGATATAAAAGAAATTTGCAAATATTTTGTAACTTAGATAAAAATTGTTTCTCATACGTGTGTTTTTTGGTAACATTATTCATGAACAGTGTTGTTTTCATTTTCTTTTATATTAGCCCTGAGGATGGAAATAAAAGTTTCCGAAACGTTGGCAAACAACTAGTGTACATTTTTCTGACCAAGCCCCGTTAACCTGCTTTTCAAGTCTTAATTTATGGTCGTTAAGAACTCTTCATAATACACTTGTTTATTCTAATAAGGAGCCCATGGAACCTAATCTGTATTTTGCGTATCGTGTTTGTTATCTTTTACGTCTTTTTATAAATTTTCATCGCTCTTCATTTTACGTGTGACATCTATTCGTTTTTCGTTTCAAGGATGTGTCTTGTCATTTTCCTTTCCTTTTTCAGTTCTATAATTTTTCTTTTCATTTTCTTTATCATTCATTTTGAGTTATAAAACGGTTGCCATAATGAAATACACATGAAATACGCCGTAACGTACCTGGAAAGAACAATGCTGCTCTACATTTTAAACTCGTTACAAGGGTAACATGGTACTTCTATCCACTACAATGCACTTCTACAAAGCTTTTGTAGATATGGGAGGAATCTGATAGTTATCGAGGCGTGGAATATGAGGGTAAGAGAATTCTAAGTTTTCCACTTCACTTCCATTATACATGTATTCACAGGTTTCAAAGAAGAATTCCAGAGAAAGTGCTTTAAAAAGAATACTCGTAATGTAGCCTTCTCTGGATGAATAAATTCTAATTCACTGATGAGAATATTGTTGACGAAACGCAATGATAATTTATATAAGGCATCTTCATGTGTGTATGAAGTTTCTCTCATTAAAATACGTTTTTCCGTCACTAATGGCTTTAGAAATGGGTAGCTCAATGAGAAATAGAGTTTAAAAAATTTAATTTTCCTTTATCCATGAAAGACTTAGTGAACTCTTGTTCCATTACAGTTACGATAAGCACGTGTCTGTTTTCACTGCAAATCAGGAGATACATAAACTCTCAACAACTCCAGTACACACTAGAAATATTTATATATATATATATATATATATATATATATATATATATATATAATATATATATATTATATATATTATATATATTATATATATATATATATATATATATATATATATATATATATATATATATATATATAAAATTTATTAAATAAATATTTTGAGTTACAAACCTGTTCTTTATCATACGGATGGTGTATATTTTTGTTCAAATCTTGACCTCTCATAATCAGGAAAACCATGATACTAATGTCTTTATGCCATTCAATTTGATTTCTTTGTTAAACATTAAATAATTATAAACTTTCATTTCATTCTGATGAAACTAGATATGCTTGTAGGTCTTGCGTAAGTAACTTCGAGAAATACAGTATGTTGATGAGCGACCTATGTAAGAAGAAAAGAAAGCAAAGCCGTTCTTAGAGCTTTGAACGATTTTAACAATGCATTTCGCCATCTTAACCCAATATTTGTTTTGAAAGCGACTTGTTTAGTCATTTTCAAAGCGACACAGTTAACAATTTTAAAGTGAGCTCTCGACTGAACCAAAGGTTTCTTTAGAACGATATCAACACAAAGTATGGTCTAAGAGGTAATGTAGTACTTTTGAATAACATTTGTACTCTTAACCTCATACTCTTGTTATGTTGAAAATAAAGTAATTGCAATATGCCTATGGCTATTTTGAAGTTTGTGAAGATCTTAAAATTACGAGATTCGGGCTACTTTCATGAACACTTTAGGCAAGCCTTATGAATAACTCAACGATTAGAACAAGCGATAAGAGAAATGTGATTAACAACTTCATTCCACATCACAAGTCACAGTGAAATTTCTTTTTGCTCCGCTGACTTGAAAATGTGCGCTCAAATAATGCCGTTGTCATTACTAATTCGATAAATGTGTTCTATTATATGCTGATGTACGTTTCTAATGTGCAAGTAAATGGATGTAGAAAATGGAGACTAATCTCTATGCCGACCAAACCATTTCATTTTTCTCTCGGTTCAGTTACACTCCCTGTATTACTAGCACGTATTTGCACATATCTGTTACATTACGCTATAAGTTAATAAATGATACCTAATATAGATATAAACTAGTGATTTACTGCAACAAAGACACTACTGAACAAAATCACAAGAAATGGTTTCCCAAAAGCAGCACGCACACTATTCAAAAACAATAAATAAAATCTTATTATATAACACTGCAATAAATTAAATATACTTATCGAAACAGTTTTCGCAATAATACCTCAATTACATATAATATATAGAACTACAGGCTATAGTAGAACATTTCATTATTCCAAGAATTTCAAAAAGTTCCATTATGCAACACGTGAATAGCAACTATTTCGGGGGAAGAACATATTCCTTGGGCCCTTAATGTCACGTCAGCTGTGCCTAAGCACTGACGCACTATGATAATTTAGTCGCTACGCTCACTGTGAGAATGGGCGGAATAATACAATGAAATATTTACATTTGTCGGTCAAAATCGAAACTCTTTCATTTTTCTTGAATTTTCCCGAGTTCCTGTATATATGAAAAACATGTTATACTTGTTAACCGAACTACATTATATAAGCTAAAACATGTAGCTTGGTCAAAAAATAAATTTCAATTAATAATATTGTTTTGCAGTCTGTTTGGCTGTGTTTGCAAGAAATCATAATTTTTTGTTTGCTCTCGTTTTTGCATAATGTATTAATAAACTATCATTATATATAAACTAATATTTTTAATCAACTAAACAGATTACTGTTTAGTTCATAAAAAGGGCTTCATTTCTGTGAATCCTTGGTTATTTTGATCATTTGCGTGTAACATTTATGCTTAAGAAATCTGTGTCCAACACAGTCAAAACAGCACAATTTGCAGATGATACAGCATTGTATTGCTCAAACATATCACTTGACAGAATAAGAAACACATTACAGCAACATTTAAATCAAATAGATTCTTGGTCAAACAAATGGAAAATTAAATTAAACCCATCTAAGTCAACAGCAAAAATTTTCTCATTAAAAACAATTTCAACACCACCACCTCTCACATTGAACATTAACATCATTCCTTGGACTCGACAAAGAAAACAGTGAAATATCTAGGTCTGCATCTAGACACTAAACTCAACTGGAAAGAACATATAAACATTAAAACACAACAAACAAAAGTCAAATTATTTCAATTAAAGCCATTAATTAACAACCACAGTAAAATAACAATAGAAAATGCCTAACTCATATATACAGCCATAATTAGACCCTTAATGCTCTATGCTTGCCCTGTCTGGATCAATGCAGCAAAACCCAATATACATAAAATACAAGTCATACAGAACAAATTTCTTCGAACAATAACCAAAGCACCCTGGTTCATTTCAAACCAACAGCTTCATAAAGAAATTCAAATAAAACCTATCATACACCACATCACTAAGTTATCCCATAATTTTTACAATAATATGTCAACAAATACACAACTATCTCATTACAATCTAGGCAAAGCACCCATAAACCTCACCAAAATAAAAAATAGATTTCCCAAACATGTATTTTACATCCAATTTGCAGATTTAGATGATTCGTTGTGAGGTGCCCAGAGGGTTTCCTCTCCCTAAGTAATAGCTGTAAAGTAATAATAGTTCAGTTTTTTAAAATAGATCATAAGCATCAAAAACATGTGAAAAAGTTTGTATTGTTAAACTGAACCGTGTATACAATTCAAAATAATAAAATAATTGAAAAAAAAAAAGAAATCTGTAAGATGTTTCACAGGTAACCTTGAGAGATCTCCCCCAGAGATTCTACGACCGTGGCAGAAGGTGGATGCTGGGATGCCACAATGGTATTTCTACTCCGTATGAGGCGAAACAACAAGGAAGGCATTATTTATATTGCTCTGTGGGCTCGTTTGAATAATTTTGTATCAATTCCATACATTGCATACATATCAATTCCAATCACCTTACTCCATGGCCTCAGATTCGTCAAGGCGGTTGGTTTATATTGCTACCAGTTTGCAGTTAACTTTTGAAATCCTCACACTACTTATAATATTTCTACAGGTAACATAAAAAATTACGGGATGAAACCAAATTTCCGTGTTAATTATTCATTATAACGAATAACAGAACACAATTCAATTTCTTTAAATCTCAATTTGAAGTTTTTCGCATTTAAAAATTTCCTTTACTTTCAGTAATATGTTCTAACCACTGTCATATAGGGGACTCCGAAGCAATTTTAGGGAGACGTTGAAGAGGAATAAAGGTGTAATTTTCACCTATTTGCGACTCCGCCACCAAATCTTATGAAGGAATCGAATTTAGTACTTCTGATATTTGTTACAGCTGTTTATACACATTGCATTCTCGGAATTCAACACGGGGTGTATCAGAAATTAGGCCCACTGAGTTTTCAGAAATCTCTTGCATGTACGCGAGGTCCGCCCGTACGGACATCTTCCAATACTCTGCCATGGGTGCAAGGAAGTTCGGTCTAATCTCTTCAGTGTTGCTCTCCCTCGTCGGTTGAAATTTTATTATACTTTATATCTTTTCGTCATATATTTAGTTTAAGCAAAATAATTTTGTTCTATGATGTATTTCCTCTGTAACAATGCAGTGTATTTGGTTAATTTTACAAATTCATAGTGAATATAGTTGAACCTGGTAGTGCCTTTACAATTTCTGAGCTCCTTTAGCTTTTCCCTAATCATAGACATAGGTAGAGAGGAACCGGGAGGGGGCATACACCCCTGAAGATTTTAAGAGGCCCCAATCCAGTACCTACTAAACATTTTTATTTACGTAAATATTTTCAATCTGTTATTTTTCTTTTTTTAAATTGACAATTAAGGATTTAAAAAAATATATTTTATTTAGGTTGTTTTAGAAACAGCTGGGGTCATTAGCAACCACTATCATTTTATTTCTAAGTGACAAAAGTTTAAAAAATTATAATAAACACAGAATAATTAATTACAATAATTTTTCACAAGTATTTAAATTAATTTGTCAAACCCAGTAAATTGGGATATTTCTTATACGACTTTTGGGGAACAGGCTCCATGTCTGGTAAACCTGCTGATACTTCATGATGAAACCATTTGTATTTTTTAAATGTAATCACTAGAGTCCGTATTTTTATGTAATTACTTCTTTTTTGTCTTCCTACTTACAATCCTCAAAATTATAATCGGCGAATCGTTGCCGTGCTAACACATTATCCATTTTTTTCGTTTCATATTTTTACATATTTTGGTATTTTCACAAAATATTTTTACTTTCTACCAATTTTCTTCCATTTTATTTCATTTTTTAAATGAAAAGAAGTATTATAAAATAATCAGCATTTTTCTACATTATTATTGGGAGCTGTCTACTCGAGGTACGCTACATGAATATGCAGCCACAGTCCGGTGCGCCAACTTCGGTTATCTCAGTGGCGGGAAGTGCGAGTCAGCGACTGAGATCATTTTCACCTTTAGGTGGGAAAAGTATCACTGACACCGCATATCGTGGCCTTTAACCTTAATTTTTGAGAAACTTCGGCCATCGTCGACTGGCGGACGTAGAACACATCGATGAGAATGCTGTACGCTGCAGTACATTTTACTGGTCGAAGATATCACCAGTTTGTACAATGTTCTACTGCGTCTAGTCTGGAGTTCTATTGCGTCCAGTCTGGCTGGTAAACTACGGTCGTGGATAGCAATAAATGAAATTTTTACTACTGATTGATTCACTGACTGAATGATTTTTAAAATGTTCCTATTATTTTTAAAATTTGTTTAGGAATTTTTTATAAATGTAATTTCGTGTTATGTAAATGTGTCATATAATTAGTGTATTTTAATATTATATTATATCCGATATTACATATTTACTATATATTCTTACTGTTTTAATTACATATTTATACATACATAAGTTACATATTAACACATTAAGTACATATTTTGACGTTTCATACTACATATTTTTCCGGTCTCTAGTAATCACGATTCACTAAAGGTATTTTAGCAATGTGAGTATGTTCTTTTCCCGAGTGTGGAGAAATCAGGAAAGTATTGATGTGGGAAGAAAATTAGTGAACTCCCCAAAAGATAAACAAATTTTCTTGACATTAGTAAATTTCCTCTGAATGAAAATGTTTTGTTTGCAGAGAACGTTAACATCTTAAGGCAGTGCTTACCGAATGGTGTTCGCGGAATATCAATGTTCCACGAGACGTACGTTAGGTTCCGGGGTGATCTCAGTGATCTTCACGCTGCAACGGAAATGTTTAAATATCTTTAAATGCTGTATATTCAATATTTTTGTAAACATAAAATATCTTTGAGATGGCTAATAACACCTATTACCACCTATTGTCATCTCTGTGTTTATGAACCCTGTATTTATCTTGCGTCAGCTTCTTATGTGCAAGTAGTTTTGAAAGTAATTTATCTTAGTTTGCAGTAGTTTTGAAAATGTCGAATATACTGATTAACTGTAACAATAAGAATCTCATGTATTTTCTCTAAAACAAAAAGTGTTCTAAGCCACAAAAGCTTTCGATACACTGCTGTAAGAAGTAGGCATGCGAGATTCAGAATGGACACTTGCTGATTATATGTGGGTGTAGAATACAATTTTAGGACAGATGCTACACATTATCCTCCAAGCATTCTAATATCCAACCTACGCATTACTCCCGCGCAACTACAACCTGGTGGATTGATTGACGAGTGACTTGGTGCCCGTCAACGGCTCAGGTCATTATTCCCGTAAGTGTAGTACATGTTTTACTCAGGAGGTGGCGGTGATCTTTCGCCGCTCGATGGTGAGATCCAGAGCAGATCTACCGTCTGCTAGTGTTGTTTGTCCCTACCAGGTACCTCCCACCAGTTGGGCACCCCGCCAGCCGGGACAAGCTCTAAGCTCCCGTCCGGTCGCTCGGCATGTGTGGTAGTATAGTGAATGTGAGTGAAAGGGAGTGTAAGGACAAGGAAGAGGAATGAAAGATCGCGCGCGGTCAGTGGCCCGAGGCCCGTGTGTTAGGAAACTGCTCTGGCATTCGCCTGTCGCCTACCGCTCAGAGCAGCCGGCCGCCAGAATTCTCCTCCAGACAGCGACAAAACTCAACCTAGCTATAAATCCAGTGTCGAAAAACCTGTCCCCGTCTGAACTCGAACCTAAGACCTTGCGGTCAGATGAACTGCAGTGATATGAGTTGATGCCCTGAGCCACGTCTCCCGGTATAACCTAGTGGATGTATGAAACCCCATGTTGTCTACAACGCCACAATTTCTTGCTTGGTCAGGGGGACAAGTCTCCGGGGTGGGCACCTTTGCCTTTTTGGCTTCTATTCTCACCCCCCACTGACGCGCAATACGCCTACGGGCTGACGTCCAGATCCACCAGTATCCACCACCAGTGCCCTCTCGGCAACCTGCCCGTACAATGCCCGGGTAGGGACCGCCCAGATAGCTAAGAACTCCTAGCTTTCTTCCTCATACAATGCCTGGGTAAGGGCCGTCCTGCTAGCTCGGAGCTCCTAGCTTTCCAGGCTAGAACCGGAGTCAAAAGAATGCGCCACTCACATGCGCCTGGAACAAGTTCCCTCCTCTACGCCCAGAGTACCGGGCCACTACCACGAGGAATCCGAGAGCCCAACTGTGGGTCACCTGGACTAAGGTCCACGCAGTTCGAAGCCCCCATACCGTCTCCCCATGCTTACCGCCAGCTATCGACGTGGGTAACGCCGGAACCTGGGCAACCTGACGAGTGGTTTCTGGATTTCCCGCCGGACTTTAAAGTGGGATCCAGAATACTCCGAAAAGCATCCTTTACCCAATCCGGCCCAAAGGTTCACACGCCATAGGCCCAACTGGTGGATAGCCGGGCGAACCCAACTACTAGGAGCATGGCATCGCCTTCTCACTGCGTGCACCTTCAGGCTAACGACGTGAGCGGCGCCGCGAGACTCAGAGTCCGGGTGGTCGTCTACGACACTTCATCAGAGACCACGACAGCCTACGCCATCGTGATCCCCCCTGCGGGGAAACCTAGTAGATGGGGAGCGTGCCGTTCCACGGCTCCCCATCAGTTGCCTCCTCCCCTCCCCCCTCTCGCGCGCCGGTGCAGCTCCCAGGCGCCTTATCGCCACCGAAACGCGGCGTCGCTCCACGCCGGCGTGGCGCGGCGGTCCATCGCGGCGAGCGCTCCCAGGCAAATTAGGAGGCAGCGCGGCACGCACGCCGGCCGCCACGCGCACGCCACCGCGCGAAAGCCACGCGCACAAGCGCCTCAAGCCAGCGACGCCCGCGTGCGTCAAAATGACGATTCGACACTCACTGAACTCGAGACTTCAAACTCGATAGCTCCTATGTTAACCCTTTGCAGGGTTGCCACAGTGGGCGAAATTCATCTTTTGGGGCTGGAAAACAGCTTTATCTCGCGGACAAAATTTGACTTCGCGGAATACCGCCTGATGGGTGGAAATGCATCAAAACATGCGCAGTTTTGAGAGGGTTCTTAGATTGCGGTGAAGTCTTAAGCATGTAAAGTAGACGAAAAGTGAAGATTCATTCCTTCTATGTTTATTGTTCTAGTAATGATGAATGTGGAAGGATGCCAATCAGTTTCATAAAATGAATGTGCTCAACATAACCCACTTTGAGTTTTAAATAATTATTTTGGAAAGCGTTTTACCTTTTGATGTTTTACCTCTTTTTACCTTTTCAACTCGGGTAAGAAGATCCTGTTTTATGTTTCATAATTATCAATATTTTATATTTATTGTGTTAAGTTTATTTAAGCTTCACTTTTTCTGGGAAAGACATAGTTAATGACTCAATAATAGGGGTACAAATATGTAAATTTTAAGAAAATATTATGTCAATAGAAAATATCGCCAATAATAACGACGTTTTTTTCCCTGGGGCGTCTTCCAGATTCAGGGGATGCCAATCTGGCTATTCGCGCCGAATACCCACTATGTCACTTATAGGGCCACATTCATGTTTTTTACACTAGACACACATGCGGGCTCCTAGGCCTGTCAGCAGACTGACAAGGCCTTCCACCAACTCACATACATGAAATACAAGAGAAACAACCATGCCCACGGCGGAACCCTTATCCACGACCCTTCGGAACTAGGCGCTGAGTCGGCACACGCTGTAGCTTCCTCGGCCATCCAGGTCGGCAGTAATACGATATGAATATTAATTCTAATTTGGAATTTGTAGCGTGTTGTGGAATGGACGCTGCAAGCTTTATATTTGTCTTTGCGTGGGGCAGGGGGAAGAAGAGGGGAGGGGAAGAGATCCTCCCTTGGGACCGAGCGTTGGGATGGTTCTCCATTTTAAAATGGTCCATTCTCCTATTAAATAAGAAAATCCCGGAAAAGCATCCGAAATTCGGAATGAAGTGACAAGCTTTGAGACCCCAAAACGATATGTTTGGAAATTGGCCGAAATAATGATGACAACAGAAAATACTATACATATTGAAGATTTCAGTTTAGAGCAACAGAGGGAATGGAAAATCACAGAAGTAGAAAATTATTGAAATATGATGCCCCTGTATTGATGGAAGTGGAGGCATTATTATTGTATGAGCAATTGAAAAAGTTTAAGAGCGAACGACTGCCAAAATACTGAAAGAGGATCGATTGTGAAATATCGTTTTCAGAGTTTTAACATTATATGCTGTTATTAAAGTTGTTAAATATACAGTATATGAAATATCTAATTAAAAGTTATGAATTGCTCAAACCAAATTTTTAAAATAATAGTAAAAATGTGTAATTTAACCTATAAATCTTATATCAAGACGTAGCAATTCTATTTATGTGCCTTTCATGTAAATAATCATTCCAGTTACGTAGGTCGACCTGTTTGTTAGGACTATTCCACTCGTGAAATTAATTTCAGTAGTTTTGAACTACACATCTGGTAAGCAACAAACAAGGGGGTGTAACCCCAAAAAGTGATCGCTTTATCTTACTACTTCCTCCTCACTGGTCAATCATATGGTTCGATATATCAATCGGAGGAAACTCTTTTTTTTTTTAAATTTGTTGCGTCTCCACCTTGACGCAACGCGTCTCCAAGCCCCTTAAGGGGCGTTGAGCGCTTTAGCATAGGGGAGTAATCCTTCATTAAAGTGCTACTTTTTACTATTTGTCAAGTCTCGTCACGTCGCAGTCAGTCATTGCCTTTTATCCCTTCGGCCAGGGGCTCGACGACGTTAGGTCCCGGGGTTCCTGGCCGGTCACCCAACCACGAACCCGCGAGTCTCGAATGCACTTAACCTTCGTGACTTCACGGAGCGTAGTAAACGCATTCGGCTAGCGCCGCCGGCTGTCATGTGCACATGGAGTGAGATAACACTATAATTAATACGACGGAGAATCAAATGAAAACCGCAATTAGTTTTATTTCACTATTTTACAGAGAGAGTGTTTCCTTGTACATTCTTATTTTTACATAGTGCCTTCCACATTCAATGCAACACCTTCGGATAGAAAGTACTTCTATATCGCGTAAAAAAACGATGTTTGGTTGATGTCGTAGACACTCGTGCACCGCTGCGCCGAATGGATGTCATCATCAGACTTGAACTTGTGCCCTCGAAGTTGCTCATTCGTGGACCAAAGATGTGGTAATCTGACGGTGCCAAATCAGGCGAGTAGGTCGGATGTGATAGGCACTTGAAGTGTAGGTGATCGATTGTTTTCATATTTACACGAGCTGACTGCGTACGAACGTTATCATGTTGACAAAAAAACACCTACACTCAGCAAACGCCTTCTCTTTGTGCGTAGTGCTGACTTCAAATGATTCTTGACAATGTCGGAGTACTTGGCGCTGGTCCCTGTGGTACCTTCAGGCGTATACGTACTGTTCCATAATATGATCATTCCCATTCCAGAATAAAGTCATCATCTCTTTTCCAGCAGAATCAGGAATAGACTCTTTTCATAGTGTGACCCGGATATAGAGCATGACTCAAAAAGTCATAACTTCTCTGAATTTCTTACACCACTCGAATACTTGCCGCTGTGACAGACACGCGGGCCCACACTTCGTCTTTATTCTCTCATAAATATCAACCGGTATCACATCTTCACTCCACAGAAATCTAATAAATCCACGGTGTTGCTCCTTGGTGCATTGGCGTAGTTGTGCCACCATCTTCAATCGGCATTCAACTGCATTCCAACCATATTTACTGACACTGCCTCGCACTACCAGCTTGCAGAGACATCAAGAAATATGCCTGCAAATTTCCAAGCACCTAAAGTAAAAAATAACATTTCTAACTGCACTTTTGCGGTTTTCATTTGATTCTCCTATGTATTTGGCGCATTCAGAAAGATTTTGAAAGTAATTTGTTTCGTGGAATAGTATTAAATATATGTGCATTGGAAATTTCTAGATAAATTCCCAAGACGCGTCAAGGAAGATATGGTATTACCTACGATAAATGCACTTTACATTAATATTTATGTATTTTACATAAATCTAGGGCAGTTGTTTACAAAGTGGTCTTTAGAGATCCTATAAGGTCTTTGTGAGCCACCCTCACCTGCTGAGTTTATCTCAGAGTCAGGATTGCCACTCTCTCTGCAGCGACTCTTACCGGGATGCCCTAGGGTTCTAATCCTGACGGTGGAGGATTTTGGGCACTAGCTAAATAGCCAGGAGCTTAGAGGTTGTCTAGAGTGGGGCGGTGTCTCGGTGAGGGAGATATCTCCTAACATCATCTTCAGGTTATGTTATTGGATCCATTACAATTCATTATTCTTCCTTTACATGAAAACCTTGCAGTTAGGATAATACACGAACCTGACGCCAATCCAAGCGTTGGTGCGGCACCTCTTCTATAGTTCTGAAGAAGAGGAAATGAGTAAGCCAATCTTAAGGGAATATATCAGGGAAATTTTTCTTTCTCTGCAATGTCACTGAAAATAATTTTTTTGATAATAAAAAAATGTTTAAATAAAACATAATGCATACTCCTTAAATATTGTTCCTCAGGTACAGCAAATGTATTAAAAGGCTTGCACAGAATCATGGCCTAGGCGTCATTCACAATGCAAACTTAACGTAAACATAACGTAGCCGCAAAACCTACAAATGAGTTACTAAGCGAGACCATTCACAATGCCTTGACGAAACCGTAGACGTACGTCCGTAAACTTAAGAGTTCACAAGCTCCAAGCTTTTACGATAAGTTTACGTCGGAATTCTACCGAACACCAATCAGAGTGCAGCGTGGAAGGTCGATTTCAGATTGTGTTGAGGTAGTTAGTGATTATGTCATTTTGTTATTGTAATGTTTGCGAAACTAGGTTACGAACAGTTTTGATGCGTATAGTGAATTCCAAGTATGCATTTGGGCAATTTCTATTGTGTCTTTAACTTGACATGGCTAATAAACTAATTATGTTTGATGATTTAATCGTGAATGTGGTACGAGAGAATCCTTGTTTATACGATAAAGGAAAGGCAAGCACTACTACAACAGCTACTTGCATACATATAAAGACCGATAGAAATGTCGAAGAAAAAGAAACTATGGTGTAAAGATTTTTCCACCGTACTAGAAATGAATCGATCAAGTTTTAGTACGTTGAATTCTGATTGGTTCAGGCGAAACTTACGTTCGTCATTGTAAATTCTTGTTTTTACGTGTACATTTTACGGCTACGTTAACAGCATTACGTTACATTTAAGTATGCATTGTGAGTGAGATCTTACATTCTACACAACGTAGCGTATTTCTGTAGTACATTTTGAAATTTGACTTTCTCACAAACGCCGCTGAAACAGGCTCTGTGAGCATATAAAAGTGCTCCATCCCACCGACAGTTATGCTTAATGCACAGCATTACTTGATTTTTTAGCGGACGTGAGATTTCTCCCCGCGGCCCCCGGCGCGTGGGGCCGGCGCGTGGGGAGCGGGACTTTCGCGGCGGATAATGTTCGCGGCGCTTACGAGCGCAGCAGCGCGTGCGAACTCTCGCTCACCCCCGCACTACCCGTCCCCGCCCCTCCCCCCAACTCCATGCACTAACCCCCGCGGCTCACGCTCTCCATCGCCCGATCCCGACCCCGCTTGCCCACTCCACCGTTCGCCGATTAATTCATTGATGGTTAGTGATTCAGGGAGCGTCAAATGCTAAGATCATTAGTCCCGTAAATGTAATGCGTGTTTTTCGTGGGAGGTGCCGGTGATCTTCACCCGTTGGATGGCGAGATCCGGCGCCAAACTACCAACAGCTAGCGGGGATTTCCACAACCGGGTATCTCCCACCAACGGGACACCGCCCCAGCCTAAGCTCTCGGTCGTTCTCCCAGCATGTGTAGTAGTGTAGTGCATATTAGTATAAGTCTGTGTAAGTAAGGGGTGAGAATAGGAAGGAAAGATCGCGACCTGTTCGTCGCCCGTTTGTTAGGGTACTGCTCCACCGTTCGCCCGCGCCGTTCACAACGCTGACACCTTCGCCCCTGTTCGTCAGCTTCTTCCTTTTCTCACTCCTCCGACCGTTCATCCGTCTACTTCTCTGTTCGCCGGCTCGTCTGCTTATTCGCTCTTCCATTTGGCAGCTCCTCTGTTAATTCGCTCTTCTGTTCACCCGTTCCGTCTCTCGCCCTGTCCTCCGCTTGCCCAATCCCCGTTCGCTAGCCTCTCCGTTTGGTCATTTCTCCACCCTCTCCTCCGTCCGCCCTCTCCTCCGTCCGCCCTCTCCTCCGTCCGCCCTCTCCTCCGTCCGCCCTCTCCTCCGTCCGCCCTCTCCTCCGTCCGCCCTCTCCTCCGTCCACCCTCTCCTCCGTCCGCCCTCTCCTCCGTCCGCCCTCTCCTCCGTCCGCTCTCTCCTCCGTCCGCCCTCTCCTCCGTCCGCCCTCTCCTCCGTCCGACCTCTCCTCCGTCCGCCCTCTCCTCCGTCCGCTCTCTCCTCCGTCCGCTCTCTCCTCCGTCCGCTCTCTCCTCCGTCCGCTCTCTCCTCCGTCCGCTCTCTCCTCCGTCCGCTCTCTCCTCCGTTCACCCGCCTCTCTGTTCGCCTGCTCCCTTACTTTTCCGTTAGCCCTCTGTACGCCCTCCCCTCTGTACGCCCTCTCCTCCGTTCACCCGCTCTTCCGATTTCCCGCTCCTCCAATTGTCCACTTTTCCGTTCGCTCGCTCCTTCGTTAGCTCGCCTTTTCGTTCGCCTGCTCATTCTTTCTTTCGCTCACCAGCGTTCCAGTTCCTTTGCACACGCGCTCTGCCGCTAATCAACTCGTTGCAGCTATCTCGCATCTGTGCGGCAAGGCAAGGCACGGCAGTTGACCTCTCACGCTTTTGTCCCTACGGCGCTCACTTTCGCTTATCACCTGACAGCGATAACATCTTACTTGCTCCTCTTCGCCGAACGCTCACGTTGCTAACCACTCTGAGGATTAGATGTGAAATATCGATTCATTAGCGTGGATCTGATTGTAAACAAGGGAACTAGTTGGCAAGCCTCCCTTCGATGCGTGTTTGGTTTAAACCCCTGCAACGGCCAGAGCTCTGCGTCCATATTTCTCGTCGTGTCTGAACTAACGGGCGAATCGCTAGCGGGACCCTCAATGTAAACGTGCCGTATTACACTATTACACTGATGATGTCAAACAGCCAAGTGTGCCACGTTTGATGTTTCAAGCATAGACGTGACAAACAGAACGAATATCCTCGGAAATAAGTACTCCGACCTATATAAAGCCTCTCATTCAACGTTTATAATTTAACATCACATTTCAAAACGTAAAAATTGATGTGTAAATTACGTTTTTCTTCAATATTACAATAGCACAATTTTTGCAGTTTTTGCGAGTAAGAAATTTACTATTACTATAATATTAATCAACACATCGATAATTAATTCAATTGATATTATAAACATTTTTCCATTTTTCAGTTACTTGTTTGTGTATAAATATTAATAGTCTTTCGTTTTCCGGCCTGAATAGTCGAGATCGCTGAGGCTGAAGAGCCGTAACTGCCTCGTGCGTGAAGGGGCGCTGGTTCGAATGCCGCCCGGGGCCAGGGTGTTTGTGTATGTCCTTATACCTTGACCGTTACCCCCAATGTTAATTAGACTGGTCGTTATACAACCTCAGTAGTTGAAATACTATCTTAAATAACTAAAAGTATAAAGAATATTCCATTAATTTATTGTACCTTCCATTAAGAAACTTTGCAGAAATGTTTCCCACAATACAATTTATTTTGATATCACCTTCGGAAAGTGACAAGTAGTCATACAAATTCATTTACATATAAGTATTTAATGCAACTTCTACAACTTCCACTGATCGTCGCTTCTCCGCTGTGCACTCCTTCGCCGATGCCCGCGGGTCAGTCATTTTCTGTTGCCCTTCCTTGGGTTTGCGTTCGTGCCAACCCCAGCTGAAATTCAGCCCAATCACCTGTACCAGTCCAAACTTTTTTATTTATTACAATTTGCTTACGTTGAATATGGTAAGTTCGATCCAAGTCTTCAATCTTCAATGCGTAATCATACAAAACACTATCGCTGTAACTCTCACGTATTTCCTGTCGCTGTAGCCTTGTGTGCTCTCGCCCTTCTACAGAGAAATTTCAAATGCACTAATGTCAAGTTTTATAGTCGTTGGCGGCTAAGCTAGAGTACTATTAGGTAAGAAACGTTGACCTTCTGCTGGGCAAAACAAGATTGTTGGGTAACTGAGCACTCAGATGTTGAGTATAAGAAAACCGAGTCCTAAGTGAGAGCGGAGTGTTTCCTTGATACGTAAAAACGAATGTTGGGAGTCTGTTATGAGTCTTTATTCCCGATAATTTATCACCAACGCTATGCTTATTTTCGACCTTTAAAGTTATAATTAATACACTAGATTGCCAACATTCACTAATATTTTTTCTCTCTTACACCTACTTTCACTATTTACTCTTACAATTTTGCCACTCTACTCATTTACAGCAGATACCAGTATATTACACATTCCCTTTAATTACACATTCACAATTATCACAAACTCCTTATTACCTGCAAACTGATTAATCAAAAATGTGTGCAACTATCTGAAATAATGTAATATTTTAATCATTACTAGACAATACTGTTGAAAACTTAATTTTTTATTGTTTTCAAAAAACAAAACAAGCGGTCTAATACAGATTTCGGTTGAACATGCGATTTTGCATTTTACACAAAGAGCAATGGGAATACAATTGTAAAGCTGAAACTTCCCTTTGTTGTACATGTTGTGTCTTTGCCTGACGCTTCTGGTCTAAAGCGTCTCTCTGGATCATCCAGCAGAAAACTGCTAACATTGAAACGAACCACTTTCCTTCTTAATGATGTTTCATCGCAGAAACGTTCTAGTGGAATTGCTAACTTTGTTCGTCAGTAACACCACCACAATTCACGGAGAATACACTCAGAGAGAAACGGTAGTCGTGAATTTTTAGTGACGTGTTGTATGTGAGGCATATCGAATTTCTTCTACCCCATTTTTGAATTTTTCAGCATGCTTGTTGCCTAACAATTATGTAGAAATATAGTTACGCGTGTAAGTCATCTGGACTGAGAATAGTTTCAAACTCACTGTCATGCAATATCTTACGTATTTGGAAAACAATAAATATCCCCTGCTTGATCTTTTCCGTACTTAGATGAGGACATTTTGAGCACAAGTAAGCCAATGCGCGCCCAGTTTTGTTAACGGCTTCATAAATGACTTCATGAGTCCAAGTTTGATGCGTAACGGTAGTAGTAGAATGCTGTCAGAATTTACTAGACGTCTGTGTGGAACTTTTATTTACGCCACGCCATTTACAAATGTTTTCGTTGATGACATTCTGTCTGTCTGTAAAGAACATTCTTGGCATAGTGGTCCCATTCACAGAGATAGCAAGAGTACTTTGCGTAGACCAAGCAAGACTCCTATAACTTTAAAGTAACAACATACAACACTCATGTTCATTATATTGATAAGGTTTAGAACGCTTGCAACATTGAATAACATTCTTTACCAAAGGGCTCATCAATCACCAAAATGATTGATGTTATGTCATTACTATTATGCAATAGTACAGCCTTGAAACATGTTTTCGAGGCGTCTATGTTATCTATGAACAATCTCCAATGTTCTACTGGACACACCTGGTACATCTTTGCAAAATAATAACTCATAATTATTACTGAACAATGTTAATAGTTCATTTTGACGATCACGAATTATAGTCACATGAACCATATCTGCCAGAAGAGACCACTCTTGAAACTATGCTAAATGATGCTAATGATGCTAAAAGTTCAGCTTTCCAATAGTACTTCCAAATTCCTGATCAATCATGCAGTTGAGATTGTTTTAGTCGGTAGGATATTGAAATACATTAGCAACCAGTTGTCAAACGCGCGCGGTTCTTCATTCCACACTAAACTAGCAAGTGAATGAAAAAAGAAGAACTGAACTTGTTCCCTAATAGAGAAAAACATTCTGAACTGTGTAGGTAATTTAAAACAATAGATGTCGCACACATTACTGTGACCTTTACTCAGGCTGGGTGTGAAATATTCATGGATTTGGGGCTCTCCCTTTTGAAGATTTTGTAAAAAAAATAACAAAGTCGTAGTCACATTTATTATTCGAAGTTTCCTTGAGCTTTTACCAAGATACAGAATGTCATTCCATAAACACCCATAACAAAAAGAACAAACATTGTACAATATTAAAAAAATAACCCAAGAAAAAACAGGTTTTCCTCAAATGTAAACAAAACTTTGTTTTGTTCGGGAAACAATAATTTTATCCATTTACTAGTTTTCTTATGACTAAAGCAAGAATTGAAAATTAGTACTAATCAGACTTCAAAAAGTAAAGAATGACATGACAGTGATGTAATGGTTAATCAATATTATCACATTCCTTATTGCACTATCAAACTGGTGCTTAGGCATTAAAAACACAAATTGAATTATTATTATTTTTTAAGTGCAGCATTCATTGCAGGTCATTTTTCTCTTAAATGACCCTTAAAGTACATCTCACCTTGAGGACAAAAAATGAAGCAAGTGACTGTCCCTTCAGAACACTGTTCAGTCTCCGTGTCAACACCACAAAGATATTTAAACTAGAAATTAAACTACAAATGGCCTCAGAGATCAACATGAACCTATTCTTAAAATTACAAGTGTTTAAATGTTGCGCTGAAATAAATGTAGAAATGTAGCACATTCTGACTCTTATATCATACTAAAGCTTCTACATGATCAGTATAACATGATAAATCATCTAGTCTTGTACACTTTTAGAGATTGATACAAGCAAAGATGAAGCATAATATGAATGTCTCATAACATAACATTCTTAATTTTAATCAATGCATAATTTGAAATTCATTAAAGTAACATAGTAAATATAATAACATTCTGTAATAACCTTGTTTTGTTCGGAAGAAAATGGTATGCACCACGATTCGTCCAAGAAGACTGCCCTACCCCGAGCTTTCAAATTAGGAAGGCTGCGCGCACTTTGTTGCAGATCACCTGGTCAACGTGCCATTGCACAAACCAACTCGGTTTGTAAGTCTGCTTATCAAAAATAAACAATAGCCTCTATTGTAGTGACTTACATCAGCACTGACATAAGCTTCTTGCACTTTGTCTTCTTTTAAACGTCTCTATTGAATGTTTATAGTTTCAATTTAACAGAAGCTGTGTCTTTCCAAGACAGTACATTCTATCAACAGAAGCACTGATCACAATCTATAATGTATAAACAAAATGTACAGTACAAATACCTCTTTTCTCGAGATAACCTCACTCCACGACGTCTGACCAAAGACAAAAATCTCTCGCCTCCCTCCTGCCCCCATGACGTCACAACGGACGGTAGGGAGACCCCCCCCCTACCTCCTCTACACCCCTCTAGCTGGAGAAGCTGGTGTCGTCAGCAGCGGCGGCGGCGAATTCGTATGTCGAATATTTGAATGGTCACATTACGAGCGTCGATATTCTTCACATTGGCTCAACGGTGCACAATTTTCTTTTCCAGGGATTTGTTTCAGTGACGAGAAAACTGTTTTGTGTGTTACTTGATCGAATTTTGCAGGTGATCCCAGAGAGACGAGGTGGAATAAAGATATTGAAATGACAGGCAGTGTGATAATGAGGTAGAGTTGACGCAGGTTTGTAAGAGTTACAGAAAATATTTAGTCTTTCAACGCGGAATGCCGTCTTGAGACGATATATCCTTTTAAATTCTATTCGCGGGTATCCGTACCTAGACGCTGAGGTTTTTCTCCTCAGGGTGCGATGCCGTGTGAAGACAGGATCGAAGCTATGATCTGCATTTCTACTGCCGCGATGACGTCCCGGTGAGCCTATCCTTTCACCCGCTATCACACCCAACCTGTAAATAGAGTACATCATGTAAATACAATGTGGTATAAACGAGTGAATGATTGTAATGCGAGATCAGTGTAAATAGTGCGAATCGGAGTGAGAATTGGAGTGTAAATGACAATAAAAATAAGGGAAAAAGTTCAAACTCAAAACGTCATTTATAAGAAAAATATTTTTTTTCTAGATCTAAGGAAACGGCCAACGCACCATTTTGTAAATAGGTTAGTGAAGGCATGCTACCTATAAGCTAGTTGTAAGATTAGCTTTAGCTAGATTATAAGTACTCCCTCTTCTGCCGCAAAAGTCAAGTACGGCTGTGACGCGCGCGGTGCCCCAAACAAAAAAATAAATTACCGTCTCGCAAGGGACACTGGTGGAGGGAACTTGAAAAACACAGAACCTCGGCTTTGCATTGAATGAGTAGAACAGAAGTTCCCAACGGGGTTGACATCAACCTCTTATGAGTTGGTATTTTATAGGAAGTCAATCGTGATCATGGGGCCGTTTAGGAGTCGATAGTCGAGGCCCACTGTTCAATATAATCAATATATCATTGTGAACAAAAATTACGAATCAAGGTGATTATAATTTGTTTTCTAATATTCGCTGTATGATAGTAAATGTGTTTTTCTTATATTTTTATCTGATAATAAATTACAAATTAACTCTTCATTTCAAATTGAACATAATTCACAAGAATAAAAATCGAAATTTTCTGCAATTACAATGTGTGATTTTGCTTCTGAGGACTTGTTTGTATTTGTGAAATTAAAAATTATAATGGTACAGAAAATAATAAAATATGAATCTATTTTTTCCAAAACCTTTGAATATATTATCTTGAAGTAATTTTTGTGTCATTATTTGTGCTATGAAGAAGTAGAATGCTACAAACTAAAGAGAAAAACGAAACAAACGTCGCCGAAACAAATCATTCTTTTAAAAGGGGTCGATAACAGAAAAAGGTTGAGAATCCCTCGTGCGGGAGATGATCTTCCGTGAACCCATTTTGCCCACCACACATGTTACAGGATCGATCGTACCCCAGTACCCAGAAATGGAAAACGAGCGCACCGGTCGCTAAGCTACCACTCGCCTCAGCGCATATGGTAAAGAGCGGACCGCCAAGAAGAAAGAGAAGTCGAAGAAAAAGCATAACACTGTGATTTCGAGGTTGGCGGTGGGCGCGCGACAATCTCGCTGCCAGCTGGCGCCTACTGCCTCACTAGGAGAAGAAAGCTCAGCGGGCCGCAGAAGCAGCCGGCGCGATGGCGGGGGCGGGGGAGGGGCGTCGAGGGCACGCACGCTGCGCGGTCCAGGGTCAGGGTCGGCAGCGGGCGCGCCATTGGCCTTGGGGTCATCGGCCTCCCCCCCCCCGCAGGAGACGAGAAGAGGGGCAGGCGACGGAGAAAGCACGGACGTGCACCCCGACGCCTCGCCGCCGTCTGCCACCGCCCGCGGCGACGCGCCGCCGGAGTTCGAGGACCGCGCCGACAGATGCCCCCCGGCCTCCGGGGCTTCCGACCGGCTTAGGTGGCTCAGGGCATCAACTGATGTCACTGCGACACCTCTGACCGGGAGATCTTAGGGTTCGAGTTCCGACGGCAGGAGAATTTGCGACATTAGCTACATAGCAATGTTGAATTCAGACGCTGTCTGGAGAATTCTAGCAGCCGGCTGCTCTGATCGAGGGTTTTCCTCGGTTTCCCCGATCAAGACCGGAGCACTATCCTGATAAACGGGCCGTGGACCGCGCGCGATCTTTCCTCCCTCTTCCTTGCCCTATCCTTACCCATCCATTACACACACTTACATGTAGTACGTCACTAACACACATGTCGGGAGACGTCTGGTCTCGGTGATTGTCCCGGCTGGGTGGTGCCCCGCTGGTGGAAGATACCTAGTCGGGGGAAAACCGCAAGCCGATGAGTAGGTCAGCGCTGGATCTCGTTATTCAGTGGGGGGAGATCACTCCCATCTCCCGCGAAAAACATACATCACAGTTACGGGACTAATGACGCGCTTTACTAATACACTAATCAATCAATCCAGGGCTTCCACTAGTTGCAATAGCTCAGCAGAAACATCGTGGCCCACGCAAGTCGGGGGGTCGTATGGTTTGATGCCGACGTGGCGTTTGATACATGACCTTATTTCAAAATCTTAAAGGAACAGATTTCATTAAGGGAAAAATCTCGGTCTTTAATATTTTAATTGTCAGAAGACTCCGAAAAAAATGTTGAACTTTTCCTATTTT
Source organism: Teleogryllus occipitalis (assembly GCA_011170035.1). NCBI lineage: Eukaryota > Metazoa > Arthropoda > Insecta > Orthoptera > Gryllidae > Teleogryllus > Teleogryllus occipitalis. The sequence goes on along the minus strand of BLKR01003081.1, from coordinate 907 downwards.
CAACATATCAGGGTTTTCAACTAATATAAGACAAGCACCGTTCTCTTAAACATCCTTCACACTATCCAGCAATAAAATTTAATCAAATGCAATACAGCTATTCTTTGAAAATTTTGAAAATGACCAAGGGGCTTCATGTAACGTACCTTCCAAAACAATAATATCGGTTTGAATTTCAAAGGGCCGCGACATCAGCCAGATCGATAGGGGAATATCAGTTTTGGAGAAAATCGGCTAAACGGTTTAGTCGCTAAAGTTGTTTACAGACGATGGACAGACGGACGGACGGTTGGACACACGGATGTTTTGCCGTCATTCGATTTTACGGTATCAAGGACCCACAAAACATCTAAATTTAGCAACTGGATTTATCCGCTTTTTCGTTACCAGGGCTCCGAAATATAATTTTACTGCCGAAAATTCGCCGTTTTTTCGGGTAGCATTACATTCCTTTCTCTCTATTCCGTAGCGAGAAAGTAAAAAGGTAGACGGAAGAGTGACGTTCCAATGTTGATTTGTGATTATTCCTCATGTTGCGAATATAGCGTATTTCTTACTAAGACGAGAAAGTAAAAAATAGACATTTTCTCTTTGTCTAAATTAATTAGTAATTGCAATATTCTTGCCAAATGAAATGCTAGTATATATTGGGCGTCTACCACAACGTTTAATAAGATCAGTACCAATCATGACAATTGCGTTTGGCAATTCATCTGTCGATTTTTGTGTCTCCGACATTGGCAGAGTAAAAGTCAACCATTTCATTGTTAGGCAGAAGAGCGTGCCTGATAACCGGACCCTCGTCATATAAATAAAAGCCATTTATACTGTATGTCGGGGAGTACCAGCAGCCGGCTGCTATGAATGGTATTTTACCGTTGTTTATCCGATCAATACCTGGCGAATT